>AYLM01002232.1:0-68792 GCA_001625345.1 Cairneyella variabilis
GGGCAAGTAATTCCAAGACTCAAAGTGGCCCTTTCCGTTCGAGTAAACGTCACATCTTGATAAGTTCCGGAGTCCACCACTCTTTTGGCCCGCTGCATCACTAAACAAATCTTCCGAGAGAGTTCGCTCAGGACCCCTATCGGTAGTTTCAAGTTATCTGAGGTCGATGTTCCTATCCCATCTTTCTACTCGGAAGACCGAGTTTCTGCGAATTTTCTTGATATTTTCAAGCCTTCGTTGACCTTTCTTCCACCTCGCCGCAAGTAGTAATGTTTGCGGGTGTCCTATTACTTCAGCTTTTATTATTGCTTCCTACCTCAAATATTGGAGAGCGCGCTTTGTGAATGGTCAATTCACTGGGATTTTATCGCCACTAGGAACAATTGATCCGGCTTTTCGTTTTGATATCTACGGCAATGCGTGTATTTCTTTTTCTGAATGGCAGCACTTTTGGACTAAGCGATCATGATTCCAATTTCAGGTAGTCGTAATGAAGTGCAAATTCAGCAGAATCGAATTGAGTCGTGACATTCGCGTATTGACTTTTGGAACCGCCTTTGCATATCCACATTCAGATGTTGAATTCGCAGCTTTGGCCACCAGGACCGAGCACAATGTGGATATTCGTCCGTCTCGCGGGACATTCCTGCCTTTTGACGTGACGTCGAGATCGCTCCAAGGAGCGGCTCGCACCCGCAGAGGCGTTTGGCTAAGTTACTTGGATCTCACATTGCAAATGCATGCTGCAAGCAGTCCGGAGTGACATTTCTACTCGGATTATACGAGTAAGGTCAATGCAGCTTCACATGTCCGAGGCTGAAAGCGTAAGCAGTGTACCCGATGCCTCGTCGGATAAGGCCTCTTCATGTGGAAGAATAATCCGCCGTGAACGGGAACGAACGCCAAATGTGGGAAGAAAAAGTCAATTTCAAAAGTTTTGTTGAGCTTGTTCTAGCCTGTTCTTTGGAGAAGTCTCATCTCGGTGGCGATTACGTCTCAACGTACGAATTCACTAAGTCCCAATATAGCCTCATGCGTCCACCTTCCGCTGTTTCTTGTCGTTCGATATGAACGTTCGCTAGGAACTATCACCTAGTCAGAAATCCCGAATCGAATCAGCCACCCCAGATAGATCTACCATCTGCCATCGCATCGCTTCCTATACCGGCCCGAATACTATGTACATTATGTATGTCTTATGTTTTCAACCCCGCTGAGCCCCCCCGAGTCGGCCTGGAGTAGGAAACGGCTCCGTGGTTCATCTGTACCCGAGCACAGTCGTGTGCCCGGCAAAGGGAACCGATGCGAGCTCGGTAGGCAACCGACCTTCCCCTTCCATCGGCAGTAATGCATTTGGTATTTGCTCCGATGACGTTGGCAGCGGTTGGTAATCTAGAGGTCTGGACTTCTTGGCCCAAGGACCTGTTTGTCATCTGAACGTCTGGAGCTATGCCGTTGTTAGTTTTGGGGTTTTCCGCTAGGGTGGGAGCAAACATGGGATTTGGAAGTGCCGTTGGAACGTTGGATGAACATCCAACGCCTGAGCACGGACGTCTACTTCCTAGAACTGAGCTACTGACTACGATAGTGTGCAGCGTTCTAGCTTTCGCAGTTTATCGAATACCGAGAGCTTGTTCAAGGAGCCTGAGCAGGCGATGGTGGACCTTCTGCTTCAGTTTTCGGCGAGTGAAGGACCCGACAGCGGAATTTATATGACGTGCTCACTGCATTCTGGGAATACACCGCCTTGGTCTTGGTGCTAAATGGCACGAATGCACGTTAAGATACCGGACTATCAAATATGCAGCTATATGCCACGAGCTTAAGTTCCCAAATCCCGGGCCTTTCCTCTCGATGACGCCAACGCTAACATAGCTATGAGCTTCCCTTCGGAAGTCTTCGGCCGCACTCTGTCAATAACAAGCATGGAGAAGGTCGATATACATTCCGCGGAAGAGCTCAAGACACGAGAATGGGAATGTGGCCAAAAGAAATTACGTTGGTGGACAGTGACCAGGGCTACTGCTGGGCCAAAGAGGCAACTGTCCGGTACTTACAGACATCACAAGTAGTCTAGATTCTCCGAGTACTTCAAAATGGTTTAATTGAAAATTGTTCATTCTGATACGTTACGCCGCTAAATCGAATAAGCTCAAAAGTGATAATCCCAAAGACTTTCCAAATTCTCTACTAATACCAAATTCCACGGCTCCAGTCTCATCTCCCTACCAGAACCTCAGTTCTTGCATGCTCTGCTTTCCTCTAGCACCTTTGCAAGATGCGAGTTTGTTCAATTTGCCCTCTTGTTCCGTGCATGCTTCGCCGCTTTCATCTGCCACTCGTCCGGACCTATGCATTCTACTGTCGATGCTCTTAGAACACCTTCCCGCTTTTATTCTACCCCCTTTGAAGAGATCTTGATTATGAAATCACATCACCTCTCTTCTGCAGCTCCTTGTCTTCGAGTTCTGCTGCTTGCTCGTTGTGCAGGCTCACCACTTTCGGTCTGCTACTCGTGACTTGTCATTCTGTTGAAAGTTAGCGGCACTACTACTTACCCACGAGTGCTGTCGAAGATAAAGTCGAGACCGAGATCACTTGATCAATGACTTGTTGAGTCTCAATAATACCAAAGATGCGTACCTGACGTTGACTGACTTGATACTCGCAAAGTAGCTGGGACAGATCAGATCTCTGCTCCGAGGGTCTGGTAAACCCCAAGAGATGGATTAGAAAGTAATATAGGAAACACCGAAAAGACGCTATGGCATTTCTTCTGCTGCTTCTTTCTGCCCTTTGTGGGACTTTAGTTTGCTAACTTGACTTTACCACGATGTTCTACCCCGCTTCACCGCTTTTACACTCTCAAGCTTCTACTATTCGTGTGAACAGTTCTGCATCTCTTTGCAGCTCTGCTTCTTCACCGCATTTATTCCCTATGACGTCTATCACTCGTGTGCTACTATTCTGCTCCTCAAAGTAGCTTTACCATTCTTCACCACGTTCATACTCTTTACTTTACCATTCGTCCATGACTTTGTCTCAGTTATTACCACTTCCACTCTACTACTCGTCAACGACTTTGTCTCAGTTATTACTACTTCCATTCTACCACTCGTCCGTGACAGGTCTGCCTCAGGACTCTTCCATCACACCAGTGGTAGAAGTCTAAACTTCTCCCCTTTTCGGCTCGCTTAGCTCGCTTCTCAAGCAGGCCTCTTCTTTCCGTCCTCGAAGCATACCATTACTTCAAGCATGCAACCACCGTGATCAAATTTTAAAGAAAGGGTATCTCCGTATTCGCATACTACCAATGCCGTGCTCATGCTCATACTCATACAGTACAAACTACCTCCCACCTTCAGTCTCATGACTCATCTCATCTTAATCATCAACGCTCAGTAAGAAAATTTCTCTTCAATCATACTCGTTCTCCATCTCACCAATTCATCATCCCGTGAAGCAATCTCAGTGCAAAACTAAATTCGCGTCTTGTCTACGGGCGAATCGTCTTGCATATTAATGAGGGTATCGCTCGGGAGGCCGCTCAGCACTGACAACCTTGCCATTCTCGACAGCCTTTCCGGCTGTAATACTTCCGTTGGGTGCTGCCACTGTCCCATTCTGTTGGTTCTCATTCTCCTTGCCCTGAGGAGTGGATACGCTGGAAGCTACACGGTTCGTAGCTGCGCTATTGTTTGCAGCAACATCGTTCGCATTGCTGTTCACTCCACTCTCCAGAGCACCCGCAGATCGGACATCAGCAGCAGGTGGAACCCCCGCAGCACTCTCGAGTGTGTGTAGGCTTGCGGAAGTCTCATGTCCCTTCAAGCTAAATGGAGTCGCTATGCCACCCACCTTTGGACGCCTCCGGTCGAAGTCATCTCCTGGCTCGTTCTCCGCAGTATTTTGGCCTGTCTGACCGAGTTCCGCCCCCGCTGGCTTCAAGTCCATGTATCCTGGCGTGTTACCCAGTGGTTCTTCATTTGTGGGCATTCTGACCATGATAGATGGGCTTGTCGCGCTGACATTGTTGTCCTGAGTGTCCTTGCTTCCCGCAAGACCAGGAATCGCAAATTTCGGTAGAAGGTTCTCACCCCCTTTTTCGGCATTGCCCTTTATTGCTCCACGCACTTCTAGGAGCTTCGCAGCTGGGGTATTCTCGTCGACTCCGTCAGGTTGATCCGTCTGGTGCCGATCTGTAACCGTGGTTCTTCTCGATCTGCTTCGGCTAGTGGAAAGAGCAGGCCTCTTTCCTTTGTCAGTTCTGGTTTCATATAAAGGTCGCGCATTAGCGCCATCAATTTCGCTTGCCACAGTTCTTTGTGGTGGCGCTTCATTTGGATTGCGATCGGCTTCCTCTTCCCGGTTCTTGGTCTTTTCATCATGTTTGCTACCCCATAGCGACCAGATCCACATTCCCATACTCTTCTTCTTCTTTTCTGGCTTTTCAGTTGGATGCTTGATCCATTCACCAGTGTTGTCATCCTTCAACTTCCTTCGTGTGCGGGCAAGTGCACTTGGAGGTGGTACCTCGCCGTTACTCCATTCCTCGTAACCTTTCTTCAGCTCCTCCATTCTTTGCCTCTGGACTTTTCTCTTCTCAGAAGCATATTTAATGTCCCACTTCTGCCTAGCAGCCATCCATTTTCGAACAGGAGCTTCCTTAATGACGCCAATTTCACTACGGTCTACGTTACAACCTGGGAGCGAGGAGGCTGGCTCGAGTGGGAAGATAATTCCATGGCGATCTACCCGTTGACGGATCATGTGGTGCCTGAAAGGTGGAAGCGCATCGCCGGCCTTTCCGACTCGTTCAGTTTGTGCTGCGTTGCTGGCCTATTTGACATTATTAAACATTCTTATACGTAAATCTGAG
Source organism: Cairneyella variabilis (assembly GCA_001625345.1). Taxonomy (NCBI): domain Eukaryota; kingdom Fungi; phylum Ascomycota; class Leotiomycetes; order Helotiales; genus Cairneyella; species Cairneyella variabilis. The sequence goes on from AYLM01002232.1 coordinate 4,880, forward strand.
AAGAAGTAGACGGGCTTCTTACCTTCTGAGCAGCTTCGTTATCTTCCTTGTCAGACTCGGATTGCGAGATGATGGAGACGTTATCATCATCTAAGATCTCAATCCCAGTCTCTTGCGCTCTTGCGAGAGCCCAGGCACCAAACTGTGCTATTGACCTATACATATATTTCGCAGGTCGTGTGAAACTCAAGGTTGGTGCTACATGGCACAAGTCATCCCAGACTTGCAACTGAACATCAGTCGGCTCCCATTTACTGATTTGGTTTCGGTTGTGGTCATGTGGGCTTTCATCCAGGAAAGCATCTCCAGGCGGATACTGCGTAGGGTTGGCTGCCTTGTGGGCAACGTAAATTTGCTCGTCTCGGAGCATCTCACCTCCTCCGGTCAGAATCAGAAGTGGTGGCAGACCGCCAAGAGATGGTTGTAGGACAGGAGAAACCAATGGATGTGAGATGAGCTGATTTGTTGCATACATCTGAATCTGGTCCTTGATCTCAACTAATTTGCCGTCAAGCATAATAGAGAGATCATGACCAGGACCGGGGAGCGTGTTGGCCTCTGGTCCGGTACCATCGTTTGTTACTGTGCCTGTAGCAGCGGTATCATTTTGCGTACCGGGATCAGGGTGTTGCTCGACGTAGAAACCTTGAACAGCATCGTCCTCACTTTGCTGTGGGTGACTCGCGTGGTTCTGATGGACCAAGTTCTTAACGATTTCTTCTTCCATAGCAAACATGTCGGCCGAATTTGGAGGTGGCCACGATGGTGATGGGCGGTGGTGAAAACCGTGAGGAGGGATATAATCTAGTGGATTGTCACCACCAACGCTGGGGAAAGAATGTGTCAAGTCCACCCAAGGCGAGATCAAAATGGCTCCAGCTGGTAGAGGATGACCTTGATCCCTCAATGTGACCAGCATGCTCAAGACCATTCCACCGCCAGCAGAGTCTCCAGCAAGAATAATCGTACTAGGCTCATGGTTGGAATGAAGTAGATGAAGGTATGCGGCCAGACAGTCTTGTAGACCGCATGGGAAAGGGAATTGAGGTGCGAGTCGATATCGCGGAGCGAAGACTCTGGCCTTCAACTTTCTCGCATGTCTCTGCATCTGATATCGATGCTCATCCACGCTTCCAAAGAAGTATGCGCCACCATGTACATATAACATTATTCTCTTCCCCTTGTTGTCGTGGTTCTTGTCGCGCTCATTGTAATCACTCCGCATCTCAATCCACTCGGCTTTCAATTCGGCTGGTGGTTTGCGCCACTGCCACCAGTTCTTTCCGCCAACTTTCTCGATGCCATGATGGCCTAATTGCTCATGTAGTGTCTCAGCGGCCTCTAAAAGGCGCTCTTGGGGGATCTGGATCTCGTCGCAAACAACCCACGTTGGATGAGGAACCCACTGTGAAGTAAAACGTTGGATATCTTCGACGGTATGGTGGGAGGCATAGGCTAGGAATTTGCGAATAAGACTCAGGCCTTCGTCGTAAGAGATATGAGCCGTAGGTAGCTTAGCAAGCTCTCTGTGGTGGAGGCACTAAGACTGTCAGTACTGATCAAGATAGAGGAGATAATTGACTTACATGCTTGATAAAAGTCAGAACGACTGCAGGAGCCACTTCTCCAGCGACCGTAATTGTATTGAACACCATGTTGGCTGTTCTTCTCTCCGCGATTATGAAAATGTCTGAGTACCTCTCGTCTCTGGATCACTCGAGGCTGAAGTAAATAAAGACGTCCCCCAAAAGCAGCGGGCTCCTTCTGCTTGACTTCGTACTCGCAACGGTTCAGAAAAAGGGACGAAGAAGTAGCATTAACAATTACACATTAGAAGGAGCATCATGGCAGCAGCAGTTGGACTAGAGGAAAAGGAGGAAGGATCGACTTGTTGCCCATATCCTTTCTGTATTCGAGTCGCGGTGTTGCTAAAGCAAATTAAGACCGTCCCGGTCCGCCTATGACATAATGTCAGGATGACGGTAAAAGGTCGGCGACAAATCGCAAAATGCACCAATGCGGCCTTGAAATTTTATGTTTGCGTTCAACCCCACACTCGAAATCGATAAGAGATTGAAGATGAGTTCAGCAACACAAATACCTGGAGCCATGGAGGTCAGCGAAAGTGGTGCAAATAATACGCCTTCACCTGGTACGTATATACTGAAAGCCGAACAGGAGAAATTACTTCCAAAAGAACACAAACTTACCCTTCCACGCAGAAAAATGCCAACTCCAATTCGAACTCGGCATAACCCTTTCACTCTTTCTCTGGCCCTCACTCACTCTCGCGGTGACGAATAATTGGGGCGGTCCCGACTCTGCCTCCAAGCGCGAATGGTTTGCCCAAACTACGATTGACCTCTTGAAGGAAACTCCAGATGCAGATATAGAATGGGTCGAGATGTTCTTATTACAAGTTATGCTGGACGAGTTCGAGGTCAACGTGGACGACGAGAGTGGATTCGAGATCGCGGAGCAGATTATAAGACTGCGGAAGGACTGCGGAAAAGGAGACTTTAACGAGGTCCAGGAGATGAAGAGGAGGTGGGATAGCAAGGGAGGAAAAGGCGTAGAGGCGCTATTCGAGAAGAGGGAGAGGAACGAAGAGGATGATGAGACTGATGGGAGTGAAGAGGACAGCGACGATGAGGATATGGACGTGGAAATGGACGAGGCGCCTCCCCTTGTTCGAGTCAGAGAACCGGTTGTGCCAGACGTCGATGAAGATGGATTCACCAAAGTCATGAAAAAAAAGAGATGAGCACAATGGGCGCTTGTGTTGAATTGCATTTAAGTGGCGTTCAAGGGGATATCCATGCTGTACTATCATATCCTGTCTACAGGAAATGCAGACAGCATCAATGCTTGAGAATTAAAAAGTCCTCACCCAAACATCTCAGAATGGAAACCGTGAGAAACTCTGAACTCCTATGAACAAACAATACTTTCATCATACTTCGTCAACCCATCACTTATTCCCAGTCCTCTTCCTCACTGTCATCGCCCTTTCTAGATTCCTTCGGGCTATTGGGCGCGTGGCTTGGTGCTCCCGAAGCAGCACCTACCACATCGTAACTTGCATCACTATCTGCCTGGCTCTTCTCATCATGAGACTTGCGGGATTCCTCTGGCTTGAGTAGTTCCTTGGGTTGGGTACCCGGGTGAAGAGTTGTCGAAGATTCAACAGATGCAGGTCGGGCAGTCTCACTCTTGGATTTCTGTGCCTTGGTAGTCTCGTCATCAGAGTCCTCGTCCCATGCAACATCTTCCTCTGCCTCTGCCGCTGCTCCTACAGACTTGTAAATACTACAATCATGTGTTGGCTAGCTCATACATACCTTTGAGGAGATCTCTCCGGCGGGCCTCGGCAGTCTCAATGCTGTGTCTCAGGAAATAGTACCGCTTCCAGAAATCACCATATGTAACAGTGTCAGGCACCAGCTTCTCCATTGAAGTTCTCAACTCAGAATATTTCTCCAGATCCTTGCTGATATCGTCGGTCTTGCTATCAACATTAAATGTCTTAGTCCATAGCTCATATTCCTCACTAATAGGGTCCTTAGTAAAGCTATCCAGAGAAGAATGAATAACGTGAAGCTGGGCATCAAATCGGGTGGTGTGGATGACTCGCTTGCCGGAAGCATCTTTGCTCTCGAACAAAACCGTGCTCTTGCCAGACTCTTCCGAAGGAGGGGCAATGGTAACCGCATCTCGGAGGAAGTTCCTAATGTTTGTGCCGAACTTCAAAAGCGCCTCATCTGCCGCATCCTCTGCCTTCTCAATTTCCTTCAATCTCTTGGCAGCTTCGGTTCGCAGTCGAGCCAGAACACCTTCACTTTCCTTCAATGCCTCCTCTGTTGACATCTCCTTCTCGCCATCTTTCTCCTTGGAACTTGCCTCACCATTATTTGCTGAAGGTTGGACAAGCGACAAACCGCGAGTGCGGCTGATAATCGAAGACCGCAGATCGGTAAAACCTTGGGAAGCTTCCTGACCGACTTCTGTGAGTTCTTTCTGGGCTTCTTTGTACAGCGATTCACCCTAGCTCGGGATTAGCTTGCCATTCAGGCAAGTGCTTGTAGCCAGGTTGAGCTCACCTGCTTCACAGCATTCCCAAAAAAGCCTCCAAGTCTGGCGCCCCAGGGACTGGAGGAAATGGCCTTATAGGCCTCCTGGAAGTCGGCATTGATTGTGGTTTCAGGCTTCCGCTCTTGTTTCTCAGCATGTTCCTCTGGCGAGATAGCCTCCTCTTGAATGTGGTCGTAAGCAAAGTCCATGGTTTGTTTCTGTGTTAGTCGCACTGGAAAATGAAGTCGTATGCAAAAGGGGAGCTGAGCTTCTTTGAAGCTTGAGATTCATGTGGAGTGACCTCCTAGTACGATCGGCCGGTACCAATCTGCAGCAGCTCAAAACGGGGCTAGCGTATCCTAAGCCGCAAGTCGCATATCACACGTGACTGGCAAGCGCAAAAATGCCCGGGCGTGGAGGGAGCGAGAAGGAGGCCTCGTTTAAAAAAGTGACGGATTTTGAGCAAAGAGATCTCAATTCGAGTACGAAAGGGTACTGCTCAAAAGAATCTCGAGTCTAAAGATACCTTCGCATACTGAATATCACGCTCGTTTCAACCTCTTCTCCCTCTCACTCGGTTCCTGACGCCACGAAGAGGCGTTGAGGGGAAGGCAAATAATTGTACCTCCGGTTACACAGAGACACCTGTTGGCATTTCAGCCTCGGGTGCTATTAGATATGAACCTGAAGCCATACCGTCTGATATGGGCATCTCAAGTCTTCGATGTTGAATAGTTTCAATTCGATGGTACCTGATACTTCCCTAGTCACTCACATATTCGCCACCGATGAGCGGTCTGGGTGGGAATCCAGTCCTGAAACATGTGCACTTTTCTACTTGGCTTCCAGGTAGAGACTGCACAATGGCGTCAGTAAAGTTTCACGCGCCATCTGAACCGGTCTGAGTCACAAGAGAGGACACATCTCGTGGATTGGACGAAGGAGTAAGCCGTAGGCCAAATAAGAAATTTATTCCTGGAGGCAACAAGGTGTGCGAGGCCGTGTCTGCATCCAAATCCCGCTAATTCCGATATCGAAAGGCGCAGAACCGACTTGGTGCTGCATTTGAGCCTGCTTGATAATCAACTCGAAAAATGGAGGGGTCTGACCCACCTCCACCAGCCTTCCAATCTTTAAACGTCCAAGTTCATCCAATACGATACCACGACCTGTCTCTCCCGTGATCAATTCACACCTTTCTTCACCCAAATTCCTGCGTCCTTGTCAACTCAGGCCGCAATCTCCTTTTCTCCCCATCTTTCCAGACCCTCGAGGCCCTCCACGGAGTAATACCTCGTCCAGGGTCGGCATAAGCTAGCTTCCGTCACGATTACTTTGCCCCCAATCCTTCTGTCGTCAACGACCTTTCTTCAATATCACGAATTTTTCTTTCCTCTGTGCGTTCTGCCACGCATCGGGAAGACGACCTGATTAACTTCGGTCTCAGTCCGTTCAATTCAATCTCCACAGAGCTCCTATGGATAAGTCCGTAGCTAAGAATATCCTCAACCCAAACTTCACATTGTCCGCGCGACAAGAGCAACTTGTGTTTGCAGCCCTCAATTCGAATAACAGGACTTCAACCATTGACACGTCCAAACTTCAACAATCTCATGACGGTATAATGGCTCCAAGTTCTTTGACAGAGTCTCCGGTCCAAGCTCCGGGCTCGGGTGCTTTCAACGGCTTTGATGACAGCCCTTTCATTGATTACGACTATGAGTTCGACGCCGATGGTAGCTTCGACTACGACTTCAGTAATGACTCCCAAGGACAGATGATTGGCAAATTGCCAGGAACATCATCAGATGGCGATGCGGATAATCATGATAAGCGAAGCCATCCCGAGGATGACGAGGATGAAGAGGGAGGTGGAAAGCGCAGAGAAGGCGATGAGAAAACAAGCAAGAAGCCTGGCAGAAAGCCTCTGACGTCCGAGCCAACTTCTGTAAGTCACTTGAAGACAATTTAGCCGTGTCGCAACAGTGACTGATGCCTTCTTCAGAAGCGCAAGGCGCAAAATCGGGCCGCTCAACGTGCCTTCCGGGAGCGCAAGGAAAAGCATCTGAAGGATCTGGAGACCAAGGTTGAGGACCTTCAGAAGGCTTCGGAGTCCGCGAATCACGAAAACAGTATCCTTCGTGCACAAATAGAGAAGATGTCGATGGAGTTGCGCGAATACCGGAAGAGGTTTTCATTGACCGGAGGGGTCGGACGAAGCCCCTCTCTCAACAGTGGCCTTCCACCATATCTCGCGGGCAAAGGTCTAGGAAATGGTGGGCTTAACAACCCAAGTGATGTTAACTTCCAATTCGAGTTTCCAAGATTTGGTCGTTTGCCAGGACCTACATCTACCTCAGCCACAACTGTCAATGGTGCTACCAGGAGCTCCACATCACCGTCCGTCTCATCACAGCAGGTCCCAAGCCCTGTTGAAAAGGGTCAAGTTAGTCCTCGCAACCAGTCTGTCCCATACACAGCTAGCAACAACTCATTCGGCCTTGGAGGTTTGACTCAAACTCCTGCCCAAATCGATGGTGGCGATATGTCGAGTCTTTCTGGTCTTTTCAGTCCTACACTCCTTGATACTGTTGGAAAGTCACCGCAATACGACTTCTTCGCCAACACCAATGCCACTTCAAATGGGTCAAGGTCCAGTACAGACTCCACCAATGGCAATGGCAGCACCGGACACAATACTTCATACAGCTCACCATCAGCCTCATCAAATTCAAACCAGGGCCCAAGCTCATCTTGTGGGACCTCTCCAGAACCAACAATGCAATCACCTGTTTACAACAAGCCTGCTGATATCACATTATCCACAATTGGAGAGGAAAACGCAATGCCGTCCAGTGAAGGTGAGCTCACCTTCTGCGATAAGCTCAACATGGCTTGCGGCAACCCCAACAATCCTATTCCACGTACATTGTCTGAAGGCAACAATTCAGTAAATAACAATCTTTCAGCATTCGAGGTCAATGGCATTGACTGGTTTGCCGAACAAAATAACAACCAATTCGACCCACAGCTTTTCGGGAACTACCGTGAGCCACAGGAGAACATTCTCAATGGAGAGGCTTTTAGTGACAATTTCTTCACTGATGCATTTGCTCTTCCAGACTTCAACAGCCCATTCAACACAATGCCAAGTCCTGCTCCTCCTAAGAAGGATCTCGTGGCCCAAATCGACGAGAAGCAAAACGAAGAGGATGAGGTTGTTCCCGCTGAAGATAGGTCACAGTTGCTCAATTGCAACACTATCTGGTATGCTTTCCTCCAAGCCAGTTTATTTACCAGGAGGAAATGCCGGCCTGGTAACTTCCAATCGAACTATTTGCTAACATCATTCCAGGGACCGTCTCCAAGCATGTCCCGACGTCAAGGACGGCGAGTTTGATCTCGACCTTCTTTGCAAGGATCTCCAGAAGAAGGCCAAGTGTTCTGAGACAGGGGCTGTGGTCAACGAATCGGATTTCAACAAGATTATGAAGTCCTACGTTAACGGAAAGGTGGCCGCCAAGGATGCCGCCAAGGCTAACGTCACGGCCAAGTAATCATCTTCTGGACCGCACATTTGGGATCATGGAGGCGGCGTTGATATACATTACATAAAAGGCCTTCGGATGAATGTGCCACGGATCGGAAATTGGTGGTCATTGGCAACATTTGGACGGCGTCGAGGTCGTGAATGACCGCTCATGCAAAGGATAAGATTTCAAGGGATCAATGGACTATGGTGAACTATACCTTCGTTGGAATTGCTGATTACTTGGGTGTATTTCTGCTACGTTAACGGCCCTAAGGGAGGAGTTCCTTGATGCTTATGATCTATGTATTCAATGAGAACTGATGGCAATTGATAACATTCCGCTTCAGCTTGAACTTGTCTCTCATTCTCTGCAAAACCTCTTCAAGCCTCTCCGCAGCCAAATGTAACAAGGTCATTACTTTTGTTCCATTTTTGTTCCATGGAAGAGCCAGTCTTCTGTCCGTAAGAGAAAAGAAAAGGTGCCAGCTCCCCATCTTCTTCTCTCCAAACTTCCGCCGTTCGCTAAAGTCCCCCTTTATATCATCACCATTGACTGACTTCACTAATGCTGTCCGTCCCGATCTTTTGCTAGTATCTGATACACTCAGTAAGCGGGATTCTGCACTGCTTCCCCCAGCTTTCTTTACAGTTCTATCACTCGTCTAGTTTGGATTCTGTCATACTGCTCTAATTTATGGATGTTTTGTACAGCCTGCTACTCGTCTGGCTAATTTCTGTTTTAGTGTGTGTCTAAGACAGGAACGATTGGTAGGGGAAACATGAAAAAAAGACATGATTCTTCAAACTACCTATAAATGCGAAACAGATCGCACTATTAGACTCGTCTCGACATTTGGAGTTCAATGATATGGGATGCTTTATGGTTCTGAGAATTTTAGTTTAAAGTGATAATTAGGGAGTGAAATTATGGCGCTAGTCTAACGCTAAATATTATATAGGTGCGATTCTTCAATGCTTGTGGATAGAAAGCAACCTTCGCTGTCCTACCTCTCGTGTAAGGTTGTCTAGCTGAATTCTGCTCTCCCTCCTACAAAAATGATAATTTGTTCACCGTGGAGAGAGAACAAGCTTCTGCCACTCTTATACTTGTTCTCAGTTATTCAATTATTCATTTACTACTGGTGCTCTACTGAATATCACTGCTTCACTCTATTCCTCTTTTCACTTGAACAAATTCACATTTATTCTGGCAAACAATGAATACAACGAGCTCGCTCCGCTCATATACAGCGCTCAATCTCAACCTTGACTCCAAATCGCTGTGCAGCATGCAAACCCAGATCCGTCTATATATCCGGGTATTCATCTCCATCTATCCCAATCATCATCCAATCTCGTTATACATGTCCACTCCCTACCATAACCTCTATATACAACCACCTCATTCTAGCTCAATAGTACTCCGGCAACCCCGAGAACGTCGGGACCGTTGAATTACAATTGAACGTCCTGCTATACGCCTTTGCAGGCAAAATCCCCGCCGCCATCCCCAACTGATAACTCCACTGAGTCGCATCCTCCGTCACCCACGTCCAGTAAAACCAGCCCCAACCCTTCTCAAAGCTCGTCATCTGGGCCTCCGCAAAATATAGCAGCCACTCTTTATAAGTACTACTGTACGCACTGGAAGCAGCATTCGCGTCTGTACATTCGCACTGCGAGTCCTTTGTATAGCACGTCGGGGTCGTGACGGGCGAGGAGCCGAAGTCATATGTGCCAGTCCAACGATTCCCGACCCCGACGTTGTTCAGGTTGGTTTGGCAATCTGTGTCGGCCTGCGACCATTCGGCGAAGATGGTGGGTCCGAAGCCCGTGCTTGTCGACATGCTTTCTTCCGCTTGTGAGGTCCAGTCGGTACAGGCGTAGTTGATCTTCGTGGTGTGGTTGAAGACAATTAGGTTCACGTCGAAGATGACGTATTGGTGAGCATCCAGGACCATGTTGCTGTAGCCTGTGAGTTTGCCTTGCCAGTTATTGAGGCCCATAAAGCCGTCGCCGAAGACGACATTGGCATCAAGCCCATTTTTGGTGACAATTTCGTAGGCATTGGCGGTCCAGTCGAGGACTGCTGTCGTGTTCAGATAGGTCATCTTTGGCTCGTTAGCGAGGCCGTAGAATGTTATGAGGTTCTTGTAGCGGTCTTGCGCGAAGAACTGGGAGAGTTGGTTGTGTATGTCAAGGGATCGCTGAGCGTTAAGATCCCCATTTGTCCCATTCAACCAGCCTATCGTCCCCTGTCGCCCACTGTGGTTCCAGCCGTTTTGACTTCCTGGCAATCCATGAAGATCCAAGTTGATGCGAAGACCATGCTTACGCGCCCATTCAATGCCCCTAAGAAGGTACCTCCATGAAGTTCGGAAAACATATGGATCGCCGTCGTACGTTACAACCGCCCAGTAGGAGTACGGTATTCGAACATGGTCCAGTCCGGCATTTGCAATATCTATGAACGTTTGCTCGGTCACAAAAGTTGCGTAATGCTTTTCCAAAGTCGATTGGGCGGAAGTGCCCAAATATGTTGTCAAGGTCCATTCGTCGATGATACCCAGACTGGAATCATAGTTGAAGAGAGATGGTGTGATGAAGGGCTCAAGAGAAAGCCAGCCTCCGAGATTAACTCCCCTCGCTGGTGTGGTGGCGTATGATCCCCAAGCTGTTGATATTGGAGGAACATTTGAGTTCGCACGTTTCGAGTTGTCCCACGTCGAGTTCAATCCTTCAATTGGAAGTCCTCCCACTGTCTCATTCGTGTAGGTGACATTGAAATCTGTGGTATCATACCATGTAAATGGGTCGAGATATGTCCCTTGTGCTGCTGTTGGAATATCGGACTCCGAAATACCAGAGAGTCCCTTGTTTGAACCGGAGCTCGAGCCAGAGTCGTTCTTTTTACTGACAACCACTGCAACAACTATTATGATGATAATGACTATCAACGCGGCGATACCCAGCCCTGAAAAGCTCCGTCAGTTGTGGAGCATTCATACGCATAGCAAACCTACATATTCGTTTCCTTCTTAGCTTCCTATTGTACTCCTCTTCAGAATCTTTCTCGCTGTATCGATCACCTCCTCGTAATCCTCGTAATCTGCCCCCGTCTCCTTCTTCTAATAACGCTCCACTGACTACTCTCCGCTTCTTTCTCTTATGTTGTCTCCGTTTCTCTACCACGACATCCTCCTCAATGACTTCCTTCCGTCGTTTTCTTCGCCGTTTCTGCGGTGTGACTTCTTCCCTCCGAGCATGTTGTTGATTTAGCTGATTCAATTGCGATAGAGCATCCGCAGATAGTAATTGTGAACCCGATTGTGAGGACGAAGAGTAATGCTTTGATTTCCTGGGACTTTCGCCATTGGCTCTGCGCGCTGCTCTCCTCCGCTCGTGATGGCGGCTTCGCTCCCGTGGTCGTGGTCGCTCAGACTCTCGAGCCATGTCATCCACTCCTGCTATTCCAGGATGGATTTCGTAGAAGTGGTATTCCGTGGGAAAACGGAGGCTCTCATTTCTAAACAGCAACAAAATTGACGCCAACCTTATGTACAACACGAGTGGATCTGTATTGCGTGGCCAAGAGGTCCATCTCCAAAACAAGTTTTTCTGTTGGCAGAGCAACAATCACTGAGCTTCCCCAGACGATAGTAGAGCGGCTAGCGACGGCTCCCCCGCAAAACAGTACATAAACTCCTCGAAATGTGAATCTCTTTGATTCTCGTCAGACGACAATTTCTACAAGATGCGGATAGTATCAAGGGCATTCTCAAGAGGAATCACCTCTCCATTATCTCGAATAATCTGCAATGCCTCCAATTCGCAGAGATACCGTCCATACTCGACTCACCCTCCTCAAGCTCGATTAAACATTCCCACCGATTTCTCCACAACCCCCATACTGGCCCATAGCTCCCAATCTGCCCTGCAGAATACCGAACTCACACCGGAAGTCCGGAATGGCACTACAAAGCGAATGAACCTCTTTCAATCGATCAATGATGCACTCTCCCTTGCTATGGCATCGGATGACTCGGTCATTCTCTTCGGTGAAGACGTAGCATTTGGAGGGGTGTTCCGTTGTAGCATGGGCCTGGCAGAGCGGTATGGAGCGGAGAGAGTATTCAATACTCCGTTGAGCGAACAAGGTATCGTCGGATTTGGCATTGGAGCTGCGGCGGAAGGAACGAAGGCCGTGGCTGAAATACAGTTTGCGGATTATGTGTATCCGGCATTTGATCAATTGGTCAACGAGGCTGCAAAGTTTAGGTACAGAGATGGTAGTGAGGGGAGACATGTTGGAGGTCTGACTGTGAGAATGCCTTGCGGCGGTGTTGGTCACGGTGCATTGTGAGTTCTTAGCCTACTGGTTGGAATGTTATTAACAGAACAGGTACCACTCTCAATCACCAGAGACTCTATTCACTCATATTCCTGGATTACGAGTCATCATGCCCAGATCTCCTATACAAGCAAAGGGTCTGCTTCTTGCTGCAATCAACAGTAACGACCCATGCGTCTTCATGGAACCGAAAGCTCTTTACCGGGCTGCGGTGGAGCAAGTTCCAACAGCAGCGTATGAGCTGCCTCTCTCGAAGGCGGAGATCATGAAAGAGGGCTCAGATTTGACCATTGTGTCATATGGCCATCCTCTCTATACTTGTATCTCGGCAATCGAGAAAGCCGAGAAAGACCTATGTATCAGTATTGAGCTGATCGACCTGCGGACGGTGTATCCGTGGGATAAAGACTGCGTACTAGAGAGTGTGAGGAAGACTGGACGGTGCTTGGTGGTACATGAAAGTATGGTAAACGCAGGTATCGGGTCTGAAATCGCTGCAAGCATTCAAGGTGACGAAGAAACCTTTTTGAGACTCGAAGCGCCGGTCTTGAGAGTCGCTGGATGGGATACCCACATGGCCTTGATGTTTGAGAGATTCAACATTCCTGACGTTGCTAGTAAGTTCGCGATACTTGATACTGAAGATGATAACTGACTGAATGTAGGAGTCTACGATGGTATTAAGCGTGCATTAGAATATTAGAGAGACTTAGGTCCCGAAGAATGAGAGTAGAGGTGTTGATTGAGGTGTTGGGGGGGGGATTAGATGAGTTCCATGAAGACTATGAAGAATGACAGAATGGGCATGCTTGAATGATGAGGAGCAATGGAGTTAAGGAATAAGATCATACTCTGAAATCAACAAAAGTTCCGTCAATTCAAAAATATTAAGCGAACAAATATCTTTAAGAAAACAGAACGTAACACCGCCTAAAAAGGGGTTAGATCACTTGATGCGGTCGCTTCTGGCGCTTCAGCCACAGCAAGGCTGACGCAGTTGAATTTGCGGCGGAGGGGTAAATCGGTGAGCTTCATTCTGTCTCATCCCCAAGACACGACTCCATAAAGCTGCGGATAGAGCTTTGCGGGTACTTGCGCAGTTACAGAGATAACATTTGGTCAGCCATGGCTTCCCAGCTGGCCACAATTTCCGCGTTCGTGGAAGGAGCGCCTCCAGGAGAGGTAGGTTTACTTCTGGTCGTGCACGAGAGCATATTTCTGACTTTCCCAAGCTCACAGATGTCGTTGCTGGTATGATTGGATTCTTTCTGAGCAACGAGCCGCGTTCTAACTTTTCTGCCAGATATCAAAGCCCTTACCATCGAAATCCCCAACCTTGTTTCGCAACTCGGCCCCGCCTTTGAGAAATACAATGAAGAGCAATTCGCAACGGTGAAGCTGCCAGGTAGCAGCCAGCAAGTTAGTGACGAAGTATCGGAACTTTAGAATTGGTACTGATACTTTTGCCCCAGGTCATTATTAGCTCGCACAACTCTCTTGGAGATGGAAGATATTACGATGTTGAGAGCTCCTCTAGTTTCGCTTTCGACCATACAACACAAGTAGGGTTGCGACTACAGTATTGGCAGACCAGCACTAATGAGAGATATAGAAAGCAAGCGCCTCTCAGAGCTATGTTCTCGAGAGTAGTCACTCCGACCTTATGTACGTCCTTTGAATGGCTCTTACTAGCGGCGCTAATATTTTGCCAGCAAGTCGATTCTTAAGAGCTTAGGCGCATACGTGAAGGAGTACTACCCAAATGCCTCATACGGTGTCTATCCTATCGAAGGCGATTCGAAGCTTGCCATTCTCGTGGTAGCCAACAAATACAGCCCCAATAACTTCTGGTACATCCACAAGGTCTAGTACTATTACAATGGCTAATGTAATTAGGAACGGCCGTTGGCGATCACTTTACCTCTTCTCACCCTCCGACTTCTCTCTCACCGGTAGCATGAAAGTCGATGTTCACTACTACGAAGATGGAAATGTCCGACTTTTGACCACCAAACCGCTCTCGGCATCAATTTCCTCGGCGTCAGCAAGCACAATCGTGAGAGAGATTACAGTTGCAGAGAAGAAGTACCAGGAGGAACTCAATAAGGGTTTCAACAACCTCAGTGAAGGTGCATTCAAGGGATTGAGGCGGCAGTTACCAATAACTCGACAAAAGATCGAATGGGACAAAATTGCGGGGTACCGGCTGGGTCAAGACATAGGCGGCGGGAGCACCAAGACAAGCAGATAGTCGCGGCAGGTTGTAGCCTAGCAAAATAGAGATCGAGATGATGAGCCATACTTTCCCCAGACCTCTTACGAAACCGGGGAACGGAAAGTCTCTCTTTCCGAAGTCTGTCCGGATCGTGAAGTTGAGAGTACATGCTCCGGGTTGGCGGCATGCGGCAATGGCTTGAGCCTATGCCGCGGCTGAATAAAGCGAGGTGCTCCCATTTTGTTTAAAATGAAAAGGAGGGCCACTTGAAGAGTAGAAACCCAAGGCTGCACCAGCAGATAGGGTTCGAAATATGAATTGAAAGTCGTACTCGTAGTCTCGTACCAGAACTTATCTATAGCAGACTATTCGGGGCATGCGGTTACCGCTCTTTGTATAACTCCGAGTCAATTCGGATCATTAAATCCCAATGCGGGAATCCTTTTCACCTCTTTGCATGTGCCCCATGCGCTACATGAAGCTCCCGGATCTGACAACCAATAGCAGAAAAGGATTGCTGTGCTGACCAGCCTGGCTCTCGCCGACAGTTAACCGAAGCCGGTCAGTTTTAGCGTTCTGAGCGGGAAGAAAGTCGGGACCTGAGATACTTTGCTTATCGAACACAGTGGAACATCTCTCTCCAATTCTGCACGAAGCCTCGTCCAACGACTCGATTCTCCCTGTCTCTAGGATACCCTGAGAATATTCGCACACGGCCTACTCCTCCCTGGACTTGCGATACAATTAATCTGACTCCTTTACTGCTAGAGCTCTCCTAGTACACAGTACCAGCTGTCAACATGTCAAAAGAATTCACTTACTCCGACGTCTCGGCACACTCTGCCAAGAAGGACTTATACTTGGTTATTCATGATAATGTCTATGATACCTCCAGCTTCATTGATGAGCATCCGTAAGCTTGATTTCAATTTTAGGAGGAATTTACACATTGTCGAGTTATGGAATGGACAACTATTTTGCTTGGGTTCGGGGAGATATAATCATGGTTTGGGGCATTCATCTTTTGGCAGCCAGATCAGGCATCTCCAGAGGTTTTCCAGTTGGCTCAAATCCACCTCGATGATCTGCCCCTATCCGTATGCTGAAGGCAGCATGGCCCCACTTTTGTTTACTCCTCTATCTGCTCATTTTCTTTACATATTCGTTCAAAGATGGATCCTGATTTGCTATTAGAGGTGGAGAGGAAGTTTTGCTCGATGTTGGTGGACAGGACGCAACTGAGGCTTTCGAGGATGTCGGACACAGTGACGAGGCACGCGAGATCCTCGAGGGTTTGAAGGTTGGAACTTTGAAACGCCAGGTAAGCTCTGCTTGTTTTCCCTGAGAGGCTTTGGACATTTAGCTAACTATTTTTCTTCAAGGCCGGAGACCCTCAACCCAAGATCGCAGCCGCTACTACCACTGCTTCCACCTCTACCGCCAACACCGGAATGGGTGTTGGTCTCTACGCTCTCATCCTCCTCGGCGGTGCTGCTGCTTTCGGTGCATACAAATATCTCCAGAGCCAAGAGGGCAAGGCATAAACAGCCCAGAAGGTGGATCGAAATTACAGGAGTCATTTGCGGGTAAAGGGGTTGCATTGTCAATTACAGAACGTAATGGCAAGACAGGATCGAGAGGCACAATTGCTAAATTTTCTCCATATCGTCTAATAGACTCTTTCACGACCAACTTTTGGCATTGGGTCCGAGGCGATTGACTTTGATTGAGGGTGGCTTCTCTGTGCTGGAAGAATAGAGAGTCAATTCCTATTGGGTGTTTCTTATTTCCTCGTCTCAGATTCTTCGCGGTGCTTCCTTTCTGACTGTACCGTAAGCCTTCGCATTCGGCTATTTGGCTGTGAAACTCCTAGCAAAGAGTGCCGTCAATCAGCTTCCCCTGCATTCTAGAGTCTTACGATGATCTGGATCTGGAAATTGTCCGGCTGAATTCACACGACCAGGCCTATCAACTAAGGACATACTCTTTACCATTTTCTTAATTCTTCGGGCCGTGTGAATATGCATCGTTAAATGTCGTCCCCCAGAACGCCATGCTCATGCATCAAAACCATGATCCGTAAGTGCTTTTTTCTCTCTCCTTTCGATACCTGTTGACTCAAAGCATCCCCATTATGCATACATCCCATGATCTTCCTCCTCCTCATCTTCCTCCACCGGCTTAGGAACTTCCTTCTTCATCAAATCCTTCCTATCCAACGGACACGTCCCCTGCAGCCTCAACCACGGCCCCACACACTCAAGATCAAATCTATGGCTTGAATGACACGGCAACTGCACCACCAACGGGTACTCATCATCTAAAAAAGGCTCCGCGCAAATTGGGCACGTATCCGTCTTCTTCAATTGCTTCTTCGGCACCCTATCCAGCTCATCTAAATAGCTCTGCGGCACGCCCTCTACTTTCTCGGGCGGGGACTCGATTTGTGTTTCCAGATGCTCGCGCAGAGAGTTTAAGAGGTCTTGTTGTGTAGGGTCAGAGGCAAATTGTAGGAGAGTGGTGAATTGGTCGTGGAGGAGGCGTTCTGCGGCTGCGACGTCTACGGGAGTAGGGAGGGCGTGTGGGTTGTTGTGTGGTTGGGTGGAGGAGCTGGAGGAAGTTTCAATTTGGGAGAGTTGGGAGAAGAAGGAGGACATGTCGGGGCGGTGGTTGTGGGTTTTCTTGGGCTCGTCTTTGATGTTGTGCTCAACTGGAGCTGTTAGAGAGGTGGAGCTTGAGGTGGGGAAGGGGAAGTGAGGGTACCTTCGTAGGGGTTCGCCATTGTGACGGGTTGATCTGGGATTGGTGGTGAAGCTGATGTTTTAGACGAAGAGTTGAATGGGCTGGGAAGTGAATAGGAACAGAGGCAATTGAGATTGGCGGTAGCTTAAATATGAGGTGTTTGCAAGAGCAGGCAGATGGAGATGCGCGTTGACCTCGCTTACTACTGCAGGGGTAACAAGGCTGAATCTGCAAGGCTGAAGTGTACAAGTAGAAACGTGGTGACTTGATTGATTTCGAACGCTGACAAAAGTACGGCCGTTGGAAGAGTGTTGTAAGCTTATTTTGGGGGATCTGATGCATTAGACTTTTAGATTAGGGTTTCCGAGATATCTCTCAATTCCAGGAATAAAGGTGGTGAAGCCATTGACTGTGATCTCGGTGAAGTAGTCTGCTCCGGCATAAAGCTTGGCTCCTGCCGTTCGCAAAAATTCAATGTTCGAATCATAAAGTCTGAGTTGGCAGAAGAGAAGGCGTTTGTCTAATACCCGTGGCAATTTCTCAAAGTCGGCCTTGCCGCCCCAATTTTCCACGTGGCAGGTGAGACTGGCAGAACGCGTCGCGTCTCCCTCGACGCGTCTTGATATTGCTCGCCACAAGTTTCCAACCAACTCCTCTTACAAGATCTTAGACTTGGATATCCAGCAATCAAAATGCCTCCCAAGAAAAAAATCAGGGCGCCTTCGCAGCGAGTCTACATATCCTCGGTACCACCGAAGCAGGCAAAGCTTGCGGATGTGAAGAAACGGGTTACTAGGTCCATTGAGAAGAAAACTGGTGCTCGGCTCCAAAAGCAGGATACTCTCACGCAAATGGATTTCATCAAGATGAATGCGCTCCCTGAGGAGGAGGATGAGATAGAATTCGACGAGGAAGATGATTCGGGAATTTATGAAGAGCAGAAAAAGTCACGGAAATCGAAGCGGAGACGGACTATGGGAGACGAATTACTTGAAGTGCCAGAGGAGCCACAAGAAGAGGAGTCAGAAGGCTCGACAAGGAAGCCAAAGTCCAAAAAAGGGAAAGGAAGAAGGAAGACGACTGGAGACCGGCCATCTTCGACTCCTAGATATCACACCCAAACTATCACGCAGTTGGATTGGAGCTTTACTTCAAACCTCGAGGAGGGGGAACCAATCCAATTTACGGAAGACGATGATATCTATGACGGACCGTACTCTTCTCCCAAGCCTAGCAAAGCTAAAATGGCTTCTAGGACTACTCAACTTGCTGAAGTAGACCAGCCTCAGCAGAACAAGTCTTCCACGCAGGAGATGCCACCTCCACCACCTCCGCAAACACCTCAGCGGACGTTGGTTCGAGAAATACCTTCATCTCAATCACCAGCCACTCCGCTGTCTTTGCGTTCCGGAGCCTCTACAGCAGGACCCTCGGCTTTGAAGGAACAATCGATTAATATCCCGATCCCCTTCAACCCTAATCCGAAGCCTGAAATCACTCCTCAAAGACTTCCTAAACTGGAAATTGAAGACGCTTTCGACTCAACCACTAGTGTTAGCCAGCTCGCTCGTGTTCCCTCAACACCTGCAAAGCATTCGAGTCCTGCTAAACGATCAAGTCCGCCCAAGAGTGTCAGATTTGATATTCCAGATTCGGGGGAACCGGGAATTCCCGAGATCGAATCGCCAACTGTTAAGCGAGAGCCTACTCAGACGCAATGGCCCGTTTCCCAAGCTTCGGGGGCAGTCAAGATGGAAATTTTGGACTCCGATGAGGAAACTGACGTGGAGGACATTGAGGTACCCGCACCAAATGCTCGAGAAGAGTTGCCAGATGCTAGCAATGCAGAAACCGAGATTGTGGAGGCCACTGATGAAGAAGAAGAGGAAGAAGAGGAAAGCCAAGAGGCAGAAACCTTCTATGGAGAGATTGGGGCCGACACACAGTTCGCAGCTGAACAGGTTATGGGTTCATCACAACTTACCAGAACATCAAGAGCTGCATCCATCGACTTAGATGCTCCGCCAGAGGTAGAGACCTTTGGGGGAAAGACTCAGATAACCACTCAAGCTGAAGAGGACGATTCTGGAGAAACATTCAGCGAGAGAACTCAATTAATGCAAAGCCAACGCCTCTCAACCCAATGGGTCGACGACATGGCCCCCCGGACAACCCACTCAGACATCTTCATCTCTATCCACCCCCAGCATGTCACCAACATCGTCAACCGCACCAAGGACCACGAGACACGCAATTGGCTGATTCCACAAACCGTTTCTCGAATCTGGATCTATGAGACAGCACCAGTATCTACACTGAAATACATGGCCGAGATTGGGCCAGCTAAACGTCCAGGTCAGATTGAAAATGAGCGCGGAATCGGCAATGCAGAATTCAACAAGAAGACTGGCCCAAATTGGACGGCGTATGAGATTCTCCAGCTCTACGAGCTTGCTGATCCAGTGCCGCTTGCTCAACTTATCTCAAATGAGTGGCTTAAAGCCGCCCCTCAAAAGTTAGCCTTCGTCCGTCCAGCTGTCCTGGATCAGCTTATGGCAAACTTGAAGCTGCCTTTGTTTGAAGTTGAGGAGCCGAGTCTGCCTACTTCTTCACGAACAGATACTCAGGAAGCGGAGGAACAGCTGCTGAGTACTATGAAGCAGTTCACACAGTTCACGCAAGCCGCTCCGTCTGCGCTGCCGCCTTCGAGTCAGTTCATCAAACCAGAGCCACCTCAGACACTTCCAGTTGTATTTGAGCCACATAGCACACCTAATAAGGAAATGGAAGACCCAAATCTTCCTCCCAGACCATCACAGGCTGAGACCGTCGACCTAACGCAAACACAAACTGTAACACAAACGCAGACCCCAAGAGAAGGATCCATATATGACATCATTTTGGAGTCACCGACTCGCCCTGTCCCTTCCAGCACACCAATGAAGTTACCTACTCCCAGGAATTCTGAGTGGAGGGGCGAGTCACTCATTCCTTTCTCGATGGCAAGCTCGCAGTTATTGACCAGGAGCCAGATGTTACCGGAAAGTATAGTGGATGAAAGTATTCCTATAGCAAGAAACTTTATTATGGATTCTGATGAGGAGGATGAGGAGGATGAGGAATGAGATTTGTATGAGTTGGTACGAAGAGACGAATAGTTATTGCTGAACAGGCATTATGGTATTTCTATTGGATATAGCTACCAAGCATAAAGTGAGTACAATACATGGGGTATAGGATACAGGTCCCGGATTAGGATTATGCTACCAGCAATAGATGCCCAGCGCTACCACATCCCAATGCAGAGCCAAGCCGAACACCAAACGACTTTTCAAATCCGCCACTTCATGCACCTATCTTCTCATTCTCATCATCGGCAAGTGTTGATGGCCGAACCGTATCACTGTCTGTTCTCTCCTCACCGCCACTTTTCTCGCCCAAGCTTACATTTCGATTATACCCCTCACCATTCTTCTTCGTTTCCAATTCTTCCCGGCGAATGGCTTCAAGTTCTCGCTCAAGTGTCGCATGCAAGCGTTCAAGTACCCATTCTGCTTCCTCCTTGTTGCCCATTAAAGGGCTGCGGTTTCCGACCCAACCTGTGCGTTTTTTGTCAGCATCATGTATTGACTTTGATGGGAATAAAATACTTACTCCACTTCATACTCTTGTCATCACTCGCCATAGCGCTTCCCAGTCCCTCGCCATCGGGCTTAGGCTTCCTAAGCGCCTTCCTATGTCTCTCGGCATCGCTCTCATCCTCTCCAATAAGTCTCAGATACCAGGCCCATTCCTCAAACGTGTATTTTCGAGGTGGCGAGCTGTTCAAATGCTTCATCACTTTCCCAATCTCCTTAATCAGGACGCAATGATAATCTCTCCTCTCTTTCGGCAGCTCATCATTCCCTCTTCCAGCAATATCCGCGGACGTCTTTTCATGCCTGGCCCTGTCAGACAAGGCACGCTGAGCTGCGGATTCTGGGTCATTCTTCGTATGGCCACCAGCAGGATCTTCATCCTCTGAATCGTCACCGCGTTCTTTCTTGCGGTGGGTTTCTCCAAGGAAGCCGGGTGGAGTCTCTTCCACCTCGTCGTCGAATATCATTCTACCGGTAATTTTGTACGCTGTTTCTTTCAGACTTTTTCTTACACCTCCCTCGCTTGGCAAGACGGTGAAGTTGCCGACCCATAGGGTGAGGTCCCGTACGCCTTTTACGATGGTATCTCCCATGTTGGAGATCAATATCGTCAAAGATGGTACAGCGAGGAGAGACCAGAATACGAAGAATGGTTTTCCGGAGTTGGATTGCGGGTAGAAGTCTCCGTAACCAATAGTCAGCAGTGAAGTGTACGAGAAGTACATGGATTGAAAGTATGACCACTGCTGGCCGTACTCTGAAGCTTGGAAGATAGCGGCTCCTGCAAACCACAGAATAAACCATGTGGAGCCAGAGATAATAAGAGATGTCCAGCGGCGCTTCTGCTGTGAGTCTTCTTGGATCTTGCGCATGAGTTCAAACTCCTCTTTTCGGCGTTGACGCTCAGTGAGGGGGTTTTCGGAATCCTGGGTCGTGGGTCTCCCTTGATTGGTTATGGGGTTGAGAATCGATGCCTTCTTGCCTTTGTCGTACTTCTTGAGGAGTCGACGACGCTCTTTTTCCACCATGCGGGCTTCCATCTTTACTTTCCCTCGCTCGAGAACAAGGGAGCGGATAGAGCCAATCACGAGACCAAGAATGACTGCGGAGTGTTAATGATAATTCCAAGGGCAGATTGGTTGAAACCCAGGGACTATGCTCGCAGGAGGAATGACTTACTGATTCCAACGATAGCAAACGGGAAGAGAAGTCCTCTGCCGAGATGTGTTTCAGGAGCGTAGTCTCCAATACCAATAGTCAGTAACGTGAAGTCAGCCCAGTACACGGCATCTAGATATGCCCACCCCTCAATATGGCAGTAAACCAAAGCGCCGAGAAGTAGGTACACCAAGAAACTAATGGTTTGCAACATCAAAGTCCGTTGACTCATCGTCAACTGAAATTCCTTGTCATAATGGCCACGGTAGGCACCCCACACTGTGACCAGCATAAGACTTGCAACCAGGAAGTACAAGCCTGCTGAGAAGATAGCATAGTAGAAGGCCTGGGTGAAGGCGTGATCATCGCGAGGCTCGATGATCAGAGGCCCATTGGTACAAGCGCAGAGGCCTATGAGAGCAAATGAAGAGATGTACCTGAACTTTGGGATCAGTAACACAGAGGTGGCATCCATGTCCTAGGGTTGAGAAGACTTTACCATCCAATAACGGTGATGGGCTGGGCGATGGCGAAACGTACTCTCTTTGCCATGTTCAGTAAGAGGAACAGATTCGAGATTAGGGCAATGGCTAATTGTGCAGCGTTGACACCGATCAACCTATCGACAAGGACAAATCTGGTTAGTCCTGATGAGGCATTTGAGGATTTTTGATGACATCTGTTAACAAACCCACCATTTAGGATCGTCTATGGGCACTCCATTTTCCTCTGCTGCTCCTGGGGGGATGTAGACCCTCCAATGAACAACTAGTGCACAGATGGAGAAGGCAGAGGCCATGGGTCCTGGGTATAATAGTCAGTGGACAAGATACTTCCTCAACCATGCTCCACATCTTGAAGTCTATTCACACAAGCCAAGTCCGATACACTAAAGTACGAAGTATGGGGAAAGATGCATGCCAAGAGCTGTCAACTTTACCAAACGTCCCAGCAATGAGGGGGAAAGCTGTATTTGCATACCACCATCGACTGGAGGAATGTTACTATTGATGCAGGTACAGAAAGTAGTTCTCAGAAGCTCACCTAGGCCCCAAGAATGCCTGCTCGTCTTCGATTTTCTCCTCCTTCTCATCTCTACTTTGCTTCTCGACGTCTTTGGCATCGTTGTAGATGGGTCTGTCAAGCCCGGGGTCGTTCATCTTGGCGAGTCTTTCCCTTTGGTCTCTACCAAACGCCAGAAAATTTGGTTTTCAGAAATGAATATAATACAACAAGTGACCTTTAATAATTCACGATATTATTGATCCTCTATGGGCAGTGCTTTGTGTAAAGTTGAGCACTCTTGTTATTTATTTTCATTGAAATGCAAGGGTCTCAATTTTCCTAGTTGGCTAGATACGTCACAGGGCATATTCCTTGGAAAGAGGCGCTAGAGGCGTTTGGCAGGGTTGCCGCCGCGGCAGGATCGATGGATCTTGCAGAAGGTGCTACCGATCGCTGCATCTTTGCCAGCTGCCATCGAAAACGTCGGATCAATTCGAGATGAGGTGAACAATGTCCAAATAAACGCTGCAAAGTAAGATTGTCTACATTGTTGTGGAAGATGATTCGGAATGTGAAGGGGTTTACTCCTTCTCATTCTCGGGTATTCGTACACGGTGACTTGTTGAACGTGACTTTGCATTGTTTATTCTGGAATAAATCCTCCCCCGCCATCATCGCTGAACTCGTATTCCTCAGTTTCCATGCCCTCGCTATTATCCTCATAATTGTCATCTTCCACAGTATCATTATCCTCACCCTCAACCTCATAGCCATCAACTCGTTGCTTGATTCGTAATCCAATCAAGAATTTCTTCCACATTTTCAATGCAGCGAGGCTCTGCATGCGTTCTTCTACTCGTGCCCGCTCATCACTGAACGCTTCAATCACGGCTTCCATAGCTTCTTGGTATTCTGCAGCAACAACGACGCCCTTCAGAACGGCTGTACTATGCCGTCCGCGGAACTCAAATCCAGTCAAGGCATCTGAGTAATCAATTCCGATAATCCTAGCTGCACGAGCAGCTTCGTCATCTGAGCACATCAGCAAAGCTCGTGAATTGAGAACCATAATACTTACGAGGTATGTGAACGCCGCCTTTGGGGACCATGCTCGGGACAAAAAGGTCAAGATTTCCGTACGAGTTCTTTGGTACGTGCCCATTTACTACGGGCGGCGATTCGTAGAGTTCAGTCTGATCTTCCGTATAGAGATTTGTGCCAGGGCGATCATCGGGTTCGTTCCCAAATACACCATCATCGTCAGGCTTTTGCTTCGCAGCCACTGTCTTGACTGGCTGCTCGCCCATCTTAACGTCCCTTCCAAGACGATACCAAGCATCAGCACTTCTGGCAATCTTGACATCTCGCCTCCGGTAGACATTCTCCAGCCTTTTGCCTCCAGGAGTCCCAGGATCTCGACCGGCTGCAACCTTGCCAATTGAGCTTGTAGCGGCCAAGATTTCGTTACGCCGCAGATGTCGTTCCAGTGCGTACGTTGGGTGGTCTTTGAAATCTGCAATGTTCTTTGGCATTGGCTCTCTAGCCTCAGCAGCTGCCAATTCTGAGTCTTCAATCTGGTCAACATCATTGTACCAGCCTCGAGAATAAGCTCGCAGGGTCTTGCGCCACCATTTCTCGCCTCCAGGGGTAGATTCTACCCGATTCTTACGAGTCTTGGAATTGTAAGCTTTGGTATATCGTCTTGTAACATCTCTTGCACAACCTTCCTCCTCGAAAGCTATAACGTAGGACATATTGTTCTCTCTGTCAGAAGCTGGAGGCTCGAAGACTCGGAGCTTGTTGACGGATTCAGTGATGAGTGGATCAACTGGAAACCATTTCTGATGTGCTTCGTCGAATACCTCGACCCAGAATACCGGGTATGGTGACTCGTGAATCACTTTCTTCTTCGGTGGTAGAGGGATACGGACTGGTGCAGCCAAGCTAGGGAGGTGATAGTCTGCAGCATTGGGATGACCAAGTCGGTGACGAGGAAGAGCGACAGGCAAGCCAGAAGTTCTAGGTCCATCAAGACCTGGCTGAAATGCTTGTATATTAATGGGGTCTCTGTCACTATCTTCTGGTGACGGAGGCTTTGGTTTTTTTATGGGTGCGGGTTTCGGCATTGGCGGCCCACCTGCATTGAAAGAGAGCGGCTGGAGAGAACATACAAGACGTGTTTCCACGCCTGCACTGCGGAGTAAAGAACAAAAGAGTTGAGCACCGAGATCTCGGGAGCCTTTAAGAGACTTTGCTGCAGCCCGGAAGTCAGTCTTCTCGAACGAAGGGTCTGCATCATCAGACAAAGAGTACTGTATATTTGAATTAGCACGAAACTGAAGATTGGTTCTAGAACTCTCACATTCTGAATGTGCTCTTCATCATCCGCCCAGAGCGCTCTTCGTACGCCTCTCGCTGTGATACTGAAATTTGACCTCCACATAATAGACACCATTTCCAGGCCTCTCTTCAAAGCTTCCCCTCTGTTGAACTGGGACTGATTAGGCTTTGGTGTCAGAAACGAAATCATCTTCTTATCGAGCAGCGTGTGCAGCGACTCCTTGACTTCCTCATCATTGCACCACGTATTTCTCCTGTCCAAATGTGACAAAAGACATAGAACATGCATTTTGTGTGTTTCCAAACGGAGAATTTTCTCGGCTTTAGACACAGCTTTTCGCCTTTGAGTGACAGTCTTCCGAGTTTGAGGGGTGATGTGTTTTGTGAGATTCAGTTCGAGAACTCTACTTGCATCGCCACCCTGAGGGAGAGCATCAAAATCGACCTCTTCAAATTCCAGGTCATCCGAGTCCTCGCTTTCTTCATCTGAGTCGCGGTAGATAGTCTGTTGTTGCTTGAGAGGTGCGTCAGGCTCGTTACCTTCCGCATCTCTGAGCACGTCCTCAAACTGCAAGTCTTCGTCTTCGTCCTCAGCATCATCCGCTTCAGGTTGATTGATAGGGGCTGCGCCTGCAGTTTCTCGAAGGCCAGTCCTTCTCTTTTTCAGAGGTCTTTCTGGAATCGAAGACTGCGCTGGAAGAGCTTCCGCGAGCATTTCTCGGTATACATCTGGGACTGCATTTTGGCTACCACCAGCTTTTGCCTTCCCTTTGCCCTTCTTAGTCGAGGGTGAATCCGTAGCATGGCGATCGTTCTCCTGCTTTGAGGAACGGCCTCTCTTTTTCGGTGGCATTTTGATGGCTCATAATTGCCTTCTTCAAGATTACATAATTCTAGTACAGGATTTGAGATGAAGCTGTTCTCAAATAAATCGGTGTTGATGCTGTTTTTTTGAAGGTTGTTTAGGCATTCACCCTGGAATGACGCATCGCTTAGCGTAATCTTGGCCCTCGCCATCGTCCTGAACTCACTGTCACCGCTGCCTTCATCAACACCTTCACTTTCTTCAAAGAATTTCCTTTTTCACTCATTTCCCTTTTCCACATCCAAACAGGTGAATCAAATTCCCACTCCGGTCCACCTATAAAAGAGTCAAAATCACGTGCGTCGAACTTACATAAGCCGACTCTGAAGCGACTGGTGGCGATCCAACTTTCTCTCGCTGAGGCCAACTCTCACTCATCTTTGGGATCAGAAGTGAAGACCTAAATTCAGAAGGTGACTGTGCATCATCATAATGAAGAGCCGACTCTTCATACTGATTAGCCAGTTCATTCTCTTAGCTCGTTAAAGCCTTCCCATAAATACATTGTTGGCAGTACCATCATGACTATTTCAGCCCCCTGAAATCCTCGTGTTCGGCGCAACTACATGACTGGCCGCGAACAGACTTCAAGGAGAATATCTCTTTGGACGAGGTACGAGGAACGAGATCCGATGGATTGCGCACGTTAATCTTGATACCCCAAGAGAATCATCGTGAGATTTTGGTAGGCATAGAGGAGAAATGGTTCCTCCGCCTCCCTTTCGCTCACGTTCTTATCTTCTCACCTAAAGGTCAGAGATACCGGATATCCGGGGAAAGTCTCGCCGAAGGATTCATTCGCGATACAATCTACACCATTCGAGGGCCACCGTGCTTGAAGTTTCACCTACGTATTCAGCCAGCCCGCCTACCCGTTTTGTAGCGGAAGATGACCTCCAGATCCTGCCAGGGTCTGTCAGAACGAGCAAGGCTCGAAAACCCGATGGATATATTTAGCGCCATATGATCGGAAAGTTCCACGTTGTTGTCCAATTGCTCGTCAGCATTCAGGGAAGGACAGGTTCAGATCTGCGAGATTCGTTCATTTCCTGGGTCTATGATGCCTGATTCTTTTCAGCCTCGAAATTGTTTCGAGTGGTGAAATGATACCATATTGAGCAAATACCATACCTCCTGGTTTCTCAAAGAACCTCCCATATTTCCGTTTCTTGCCCCACATTTTCATTAAATTCGTCACTCCATCTCGTTATTTGCTTCGCTATCACAAGCTCCATGTTAGCCCACTTCTTTGGATCAGTGCGGAAGGTAATAAATGTACCAAACGAGCAGCACCATAGAGCGGTACTCAAGTATATTACCTTGTTTCGGCGATGTTGGCATGAGTGCTGATTGCTCTCCCATCGTTGTTCCTTCCAACCGGTAGAATTACAATCATGCTTGAAAATGCTGGTAGCTCAACCACAGATAGAGAATGACATGACATTTGCCCCGCGATGAATTTATGGGTTGTTGCAGGTTTTCTGGGGAAGTGGTGCTTCAACCGGATATCTTGTGTCTCATATTTCTTGCGATTGCTTCATTTCTGAAGAAACTCATACTCTCGTCCTTACTGAAGTGAAGACGTCCACGATGTCGCCACGGCTGTGAATCATAGCATTTGCTAAATGTGTGGTTATCCTCACTCCCTATTTGCAATAAGGCAGAGCTGCCTACGCACCTAGATTCGCTGATGGACATCGCTCGTTGCACAAACTCCGAGTGCTGAAGTGTTTCGTGGCTGCCTCTTCAAGCCTCTGACTGTGTCTTATAACGGCTGGTCGATTCAAGATTCCACATCACTACATCATTGCTGATCGTTTCACAGCAGAGTCCCGGGTTGTGTATCTACAGCGGTCTTCAGCACTCGTATATTTCCATCTCTCAACAGCCGCAGCACAATCAGACTTCTGAGCGAAAGCTCAGCGCATTTCTTTGGACACTTGTATATACTTAACGGCTCGAATACACTCATTTTGTCCGCTCTAAGTCTCGTCCGCAATCAAATTCAATGGGAATCTCCAATCCATCGGAGATGGGCGAAACAACGCCACCTACGCCAGACAGTATTCTTCCCTACACTGAGGGCCTTACTGGTGTAAATCTATGGCTCAACTCGATCACTAGGTAAGAGCTCTCTGCCTCAACCAATCTCTGAGTTGCTGAATGATATATAGCGATGCTCTATATGCATCTCTAGGGTTGATAGTCGTACTTGTTGTCTTGACTCGAGTAGCACAACTTAGCACACGCCACATACGGTTCTTGACCACACTCAACCTGGATAAAAGTCAACAAAAGTATTGGGCCTTCGATAGGTCGGTCTGGTCAAAGATCAAGAGGCATATCCTCGTCGCTCCTCTCATTCACAGACGACACAACAAAGAAATCCAACTTTCGAATGCCATCAGCGTAGGAACCATCCCGTCAAGGTTCCATACTCTCTTCCTGGCGTTCTATTTCTTGAGCAACCTTGCCTACTGCTGCATTCTGGATTACTATAATCAACCTCGAGCCGCGCTGCTCGCTGAGGCTAGGGGCCGGACTGCCCATCTAACAGTCATGAACATGCTACCCCTATTCATATTCACCGCCAGAAACAACCCTCTGATCCCTCTCCTAGGCGTATCTTTTGACACCTTCAATCTCTTCCACCGCTGGATCGGACGAATTACAGTCCTTGGAGGACTCGCACACACTTTTCTATGGGGCGTCAACAACTACGACGCTCGAGGTCTCGAAGGTCTTACATCACATCTCAGAGGAGATCTCTTCCTGATCTACGGCTTAATATCTGTGGTCGCAATGATGACTATCCTCATACAATCCGTTTCCTTCATCCGGCATGCATTCTACGAGATATTTCTCCATGGCCACCAAGTCCTTGCAATCGCTGCGCTAGTCGGCATCCTCCTCCATTGCGAGATTCAATCTCTACCTCAGAAGCCGCTTTTGTACGCATTAATAGCGATATGGGGGTCTGAACGCCTCAGTCGTCTCGGTAGGATCTTTTATCGTCGAGGAACGACTGTACAGGTAGAGGCACTAGATGGCGGTGCCTGCCGCGTCACATTTGATGTACCCGGGTCATGGTCGAAAGCGCCAGGGAAACATCTCTACGCTTACATCCCTGCTGTCGCTTTGTGGATGTCGCACCCTTTCAGTGTAGCATGGGTCGACGATGGCCGGACTCCTACTTCCTCGCAATCTCACGATGAAAAGATGGACATCGAGGCAATCGAATTTCTTCCAAAAAGACGGTCCAGAAGGACGAAAGTCTCATGCGTGATGGCATCCCGAACTGGAATGACAGCATCTCTCTACAACAAGGCACGAAAATCAAGTACGAGGATCATCACGTTGAAAGCCTGTGTTGAAGGATCATATGGCGGCAGCCACGACAATATGCGAACTTATGGAACGGTACTACTCTTTGCTGGCGGAGTAGGGATTACACACCAACTCAGTCTGTTGGATGATCTTGTCACAGGTTCTCTGGACAGACTATCTGCTACGAAGCGAGCTGTTTTGGTATGGTCCGTCAGGGACTCGGTACAGCTTGAATGGGCACGAGCATGGCTCGACCAACTGAGTGAAAGAAACAGCGAAAGCGGAACTGGACTTGAGCTCAAAATCCTTCGCTTCGTGACGAGAACCAGAGCTCCAGTCGATCTCGAAAACGGCCTCGGGATAGAGCTTCAAGATACCGGTTCACCAAAGAATGAAGAGAACCACGAGATTCGCTACAACAGACCGAACCTACACGAGATCGTACAAAGCGAATTCCGCGACCGGATAGGAGCCATGAGCATCGGTGTCTGCGGGCCTGGTGCTCTGGCAGATGATATAAGGAAGGAGGCGAGGGGCGTGACAGGCTTGGGCAACGTGGATTTCTGGGAAGAGGCATTTACTTGGTAGCGTGAGCAAGCAGCATAGCGGGTTTGATTTAAGTTTGTAGAATAGAGTGGTTTATGCATGAGTGGTGGCATGCGGAAGTGGCATCCTGGGGAATTAAGGAGTGTGCTCGGTTAGAGCCGATAGGGGGCATGTTTGGATAAATTCGGCTGTTTGTGTATTGGGGAGATAGACCTCGTCGATGAAACTTGGCAGGATTTTGTGTAATTAAGCTTTTCGACTCAAAATATCTGAACGGTCCGATTTAAGGCTGGAATCTTCATACTCGAGATTGTGGCAAAAGGTCTCGTGAAGAGGTTCGTCTATTGTATGGTGATCTACGGTTTGTCTGTCCGTATCTTTCCATCTCTACGTAATTGTATATTGTCTAATTTTGGGCCTTGAGTCCGACGACCCATGTCATGTATCCCGTGGGGAATGTGTGCATCTCGTGCCCGTTCATGACTTTCCAGCGGTCACATGAGGCCCCGCATTCTTTCATCAGGGCTTGAACTTCTTCCGAGCTTCGCGTCCTCAACGACGACACGTATCCATCGAAGACCAACACGAATGGTATGATGGGTATTATGTAGGTGAAAAAGAGGTGGCCTGGCGACCTCCAAAAGTAGAATGGTGTGATGAGGAACATGAGGAGGCCCATGGCGAAGATGGTAATGAGAGAGGAGACTGTGCGTTCTTGGAGCTCGAAGATGCTGCATATTGAATTAGTAAGTACCCCTATATGGTATCTCAGTGAGCAGGCATACCCGAATCCATCTGCGGTGTCAATGGTATTCCGCAAGATGTCCATTCCAAGCTTGTCGTCGAAGTGGTGAAATGCCAGGTTGTACAATCTGAATATCTTCTTGCCATCTCTTCCGTTGAGACTATCCGGCGCATTTGCAGCATCCACAGGCTCAGCGATGAAGCTCAAGTTCTCGCTGCGTTTCGAAGCCTCCGTCCAATCTGGGATATGGGGATGGAGGTCTGTCAAGACGAACTTAACAGCTCCAGATGATGCGCTAATTGCCCGTGGAGAGCGGGGTGACAGAGTTTTGGCAGAATTAACAGAGGTTGTATAAGGTGAGGCAGGCTCGCGAGAACAGAGTTGTGCATTTAAGTCCTTCTCGATGAAGGGAGTAGGACCTCCTGCGCCGGCGCAGAAGTCAACGTATGTGTAATTCGTAACATCGTTGCCCAGGATCTTGTTCAGCGTGCTTGCAACCAGCTGGGCAGGTGATGCTTTCTGTAGTATCGGCACACGGAACTGCCAGCAGAGAGTGAGGCACGATTGGACCTTTTCTCGGAGGTACTGAGGAAACCTGGAGTTGATAAAAGTCAGCCTGGCACATCTGGGTGGCAAATTGACATTTCTGATTACCAAGGTTGATCATTGATTTCGAAGAAGTGTATGCGGGGGCAAATCAAGACCATCTTGAGGCTTTGACAAATAATTGAAGAGAAATAGAGAGAATTGTTGAAGGAAAGGTGTTGTTGAAATCAAGGAAATCGACAGGGCTGAGAGTCTGAAACGAGGCTAGACATCTCCAGGCTAACTTGATACAGAGGCACTTATCAAACTGCTATCCGAGCTTCACCAACCTTCTTTTCTTCACTCTTGCCTTCAATTGCGAGATGCACGAGGCAACTCTGTTACTGACGGTGTCTTTTGTTCTGCTGGTGGGATATTTTATCTTCCGCGGGCCAGAACTCAAGCGGAATGGTAGACCGTTGAGGTATGTCACTTTCGACTGCTTGAATGTCACTCGTATCAGAAATCCACTGAACGACCAAGTGGTGCTAGGAACATCTCATGTTATGATTATTTGATTATTTGCTTATTATACATGGAATTTTAACCTTGTTCTACTTTCTTTTTATTTTATGATTTGTGCCGAGTCAAGCTGACCGATTTTAAAGGCGGCCTCCAAACACTCTGCCGCTGGTGGGAAACGGCATCCTGTTTTTGCAAGCTCGGCACAAGCTATTTTCCTGGTTTGTGAAATGCGAGCATCAATTCGGTTTCGAAACTTTTCAAATATCAGTTCCCACTTTGCCACCTGGCGTGGTCATCAATGATCCCAAGAATCTCGAGTACGTACTCAAGAATGAAGGGATCTTTTCAAAGGGAGACTTCTTCAAAAGAAGATCATGGGATCTGTTTGGTAACTGCTTACCATTTATGCTCAAGATTGTTTCCTGGTGCTAAGATCCAGTAGGTAATGGCATCATCAACGCTGATGGGGAGCTGTGGAGGGTCCAGCGGAAGGCTGGATTACACTTTCTCAATAATGCCAATTTGAAAGTTCTCACAGACACAGCACTTCCCAAGTATCTGATTGAGACTATTCAGACCTTGGAAAAGACAAAGGGGTCAGTCGTCGATATTGAGGATGTTTTCCATGAAATGACCACTCAGCTCATGGGGCAAATGGCATATAATGTAAGTTCGACCAACTCGAGGAGTGGTGTGCACAGATCGTTAACCTTGAGTAGATGGAGATCCACAACTCACATCCCTTTTCAAAGTCCTTTGACTATGCTTCAAGCGAGACCGGGAAAAGGTTCCAGAATCCTCTTTGGCAGATCACCGACATATTCCTTGGGGGCCAGTTCAGAGAATCTGTCGCGAGGGTGAAGACCTTTGGCTCAATGCTGGTGGCAAATGCAGTCGAAGCCAGAAAGCCGAAGACAGCCGCAAGTGGGAATGATGCTGCCATTGACGCCATATCAGGCAGCTTGATCAATTCGCTTCTTGACTCCATCGATGATCATCAAATGGTTGCTGATGCAGCATTGAACTATCTCTCTGCAGGTGAGCAAGTATAGTAGGGAAATCTTCGTTTACGGCTAACAGCCTTTCAGGGAGAGACACAACAGCTCAGGCACTGACCTGGGTAATCTATCTACTTATGAGGAACCCTGAGAGCCTGAAGGCAGCCCGAAACGAGGTGACAGCTCTGCTAGAGACTTTACCGCATTCCGAAATTTCGCGTCTTGACACCGCGGTGTTTCGACCTACCTCCTTGCCATATATAATGGCTGTCTTTTACGAGACCTTACGATTCTACCCACCAGTACCTTTTGAGATCAAGCAATGCGAGAAAGACATCACTCTTCCTGATGGTACTTTCTTGCCCAATAAAGCTGTCCTCCTTTGGTGTACATGGGCAATGAACCGGTCAAAGTTGATCTGGGGTGAAGACGCGGACGAGTTCAAACCAGATAGGTGGCTTGAAAATGGAAATCTGATTTCGAAAACGGCATTTGAGTTTCCCGTCTTCAATGGCGGACCAAGAACATGCCTGGGGAAGAAAATGGCCGAAATCGTTGCCGTACAGGTCATCGCTACCTTGATATATAAATTCGATTTCAAGCCGATTGATGACAGGGAAAGGATAAGCAAGAACAGTCTGACATTGCCGATGGAAGGTGGCCTTCCATGCCGTGTTATCATACGAGGTCAATGATCAATGCATGACAACCTGGCTTTCGTTCACCCTAAAAGGAAAGGTCGCATTCTGGTTTACCGCATCTAGTAGGTGGGCCCGCCACAGCCTGATTAGTGATCAGGACAGAAACCACGACTCAAGCCATTTTGTCGTTAACTCTTGACGGCTGAAAATAATATCTCACGCCAACTGGCTGCCTTGATTGAGCCTTGCTGGAACGACGATGTCTGAAGACATTGATTAGGAATCAATCCACTTTCCCAATCAGGAGGTTGGTTCTCAGCCTTGTCCAATTCAACTACCGCCAGTGGCCTGAGAAGCACACCGGAGATGCAGATTGCTGACAAACACAGGCGCCAAAGGCACCTACCAATCGTCATAACACATTACTCGAAGCAACTCTACGATATGCGAACTGCAGCTGACAAACTGTTCACGCAAACAAAGGCTTCATGATATCTGTCATGCTATTTCAAGGCCGCAGTGAGAGCTCCCTCGAGTGAGGTATAAGAGAAGCTGGCATTCCACCTCAAGTTCAATTGAACATATATCAAGCACATTCAATCGAACAATCTTCACTCAACACATAATAC
Source organism: Cairneyella variabilis (assembly GCA_001625345.1). Taxonomy (NCBI): domain Eukaryota; kingdom Fungi; phylum Ascomycota; class Leotiomycetes; order Helotiales; genus Cairneyella; species Cairneyella variabilis. The sequence continues at coordinate 38,733 of AYLM01002232.1, forward strand.
CAAACCCGTCTCTTTCAGATCAAAAGAGCCATTTCCAGTCAGAAGATGTCGGCCTACACCAATAATTTCGTCGAGGCCGATGGCCTGAACGTGTTTTACCGCGAAGCAGGTCCTAAGGACGCTCCTATCGTGCTTCTGCTCCACGGCTTCCCGAGCTCGTCGCATCAATATCGAAACCTCATCCCGCTCCTCAGTCAAAAATACCATGTCGTTGCCCCAGATTTGCCAGGTTTTGGGTTCACAGAAGTCCCGACCAGCCGCAACTACGTGTACAACTTTGAGAATCTCGCTCTGAGTATTGAAGCATTCCTCGACGTCCTCAAGATTCAGAAATACTCAGTCTACGTATTCGATTACGGAGCTCCTACTGGTTTCCGCTTAGCTCTCCGTCGTCCACAGTCAGTCCAAGCAATCATCACCCAGAACGGAAACGCATACGAGGAAGGCCTAGGAGGTGTGTGGGCTCCAATTCAAGCATACTGGGAAAGCGGCAGCCAAGAAGACCGTGAGACCATTCGTAACGCCATTCTCACCCTGGAAGGCACAAAAATGCAGTACGAGACCGGCAGCAAACCAGGAGCGGTTGCACCAGAAGCTCCATATCTCGACTTCGCGCTCTTCTCTCGACATGGAAATGCAGATATCCAATTAGATCTGTTCTACGACTACCGAAACAACGTGAAGATGTATCCGCAGTTCCATGAGTATTTTAAGAAGTCTCAAGTCCCGGTCTTGGCTGCTTGGGGAAAGCATGACCCGTTCTTCATTCCAGCTGGTGCGGAGGCTTTCAAGAAGGATTTGCTGAAAGCGGAGGTGCATCTCTTGGATGCAGGGCATTTTGCAGTGGAAACGAACACCGAAGAGATTGCAGAGTTGATGGTGGAGTTCTTGAAGAGGATGGGGATTTAATGGCTGAGGCATCTGAGGGGCTTTGGGTCTAAGAATTGACCAGGAATGCGAAATTGAGGTGTGTCTTGCTCAGAAATTGGCTCAAAAATTCTCAAATTCGTGAGCATAATGATTTCAAATCATCAAACAATTCGCGAAACCTTGAATTTTTCATTTCAACGAAAGTTTTTAGCTATGTTCTCCCCAAAAACTATATACCAAGAATGAAAGCCCCAAAAATCCGTTCTATGTACAACTGGCTGTGTATCTACAAACTATATGTATCCCCATACCCAAGATCTAATAACCCTGATTGAGATCATGAACCGGAATACACTGAATCTTTACAGGCACTGGGAGTAGTAGGAGTTCAAGACCGTACAAGTGCCAGTGGCGCAAGTCGTGGATCCAGTGTAGCCAATACCACCACACTGTCCGTACTGCGCAACTCCAGTCGAGCCGGTGGTGCCAGTGCTTCCAGTGCTTCCGGTAGAGCCAGTTGAGCCCGTTGATCCCGTTGATCCCGTTGAGCCTGTAGTGCTTGTTCCAGCAGAGAAGGTTGAGTTGATGGGACCCCACTTGATGTTTGAGTAGGTGACTGAAGCGCTTCCAGATGCGCTCTCTACGGTTGCAGGAACACCAGATGATGCGCTGCAAGTTCCTCGGCTGACACCTGGAGCAGAGGGGCTCTTGGTTGGTGGGTAGGGCGCATCGAGCCAGAGCATGTCCGCCTCATGGTCATCCCAGATGGACATAACAAGAACCATTCCCTTGGACAGGGCGGCGCTCATGGTCTCAAGGCCACCCTTGGTTGCGAAATCATTGGTATCGCCGAAAGCAGTCTTTTGAGCGGCGCAGAAGGAGTCGCTGATGGAGTTTCCGGTGACACCAGTGATTGTAGACTGGGAGTTGGGAATGACAACACCATTCTGGACGTAGAATCGGCGGATTTCGCTCAAGGTACCGGTGGTAGTGCCATCATTAGTGATAAATTGAGTGACGACAGTGAAGACTTTGGAGGTGTCAACGGTCATTGCCGGTCCGTAGAAGGTGGTGTTGCCCATGCGGTATGAGTTGAAGTCACATCCATCAGCATCGCACAAAGAGGAGTAACGGGCTCCAATTCCGCAGTCAGTTCCACTGCAGCGAGTTTGCTCGGTGACGGAGCAAGGGTGACTGGACCTCGAAGTTAGTATAACAATTCTTTATCCTCCCTTAGCATAGAAAATTACGGAGTGTAGGCAGCCGAGATGCTGTTCGCTTCCCAGATATCCATCTCGCTACAGCAAGAGCCGTACATTCCAGTACCGGCATTTGGGTCGTTGGCAGATGCGTTCCATCCGACGGAGTTGGCCTGGATGAGTCAGTCGTGTTTCAAAATTCAAGTTTGGAAAGTAGAACTTACAACGCCATTGATGAACTTGATGTCTTGGGGACATTGAGCATCACAGTATCCAGTTCCGTACTTGGCACCTGCCTTGTTTGTTGGGAACCTTGCCATTCCTCCATCTGCGTCCATCTCGGAGAAGTACAACGCTCCGTTCAAGCCGCAAGGGAGGTTGGACACATCCACATCGAATGTGAACTCTTGACCCAAGACTTGGAACATCTGATACTCGGTGGTACTGCCAGCAGCCATAAGGTATGTTCGGGATCCAACGTTGGTCTGGGCACCCTTTGTGACGAAGTCGAGCTTCAGAGCGTTGCCAGTGGTGGTAATACCATAGGTACCGGAGTAGTCAGCTCCATCCAAAGCACAGTTGGCTGCGCAAGTCACACCATCAGGGCAGAGTGTGGCGTTCCAGGTGTTGCCGGTGTAGCAGTTCGTGTACCCGGTAGTGGTATGAAGCCATCTCCAGTTGGAGTCGATGACAATGGACTGTGCAGAAGTCGTACATCCGCTGGCAGTACATTCGCTGACTGTCAAGGCAGGATGAACCTCAGCAGTGTTTGTGCCTGCCTGCTGGGCACGGGCAGCAACGAAAAGAGAAGCAATAGAAAGAGCTGAAGAAATCATCTTGAACGAGTGGATTGCGCTCTGGGTGGAGATGCAGGTTGGAAGATTGGAGAGCGTGCGGGAGCTTCTTATATATATCTTGCCTATTGCCAAGGACTTCTTTGGCCCTCCTTTTTGTCAGGAGTATGGGATTGCGGGGAGACACCCGGCGGAGTGAAAGCAGCCGGAATAGAAGAAGGCCCACCGAAGTTCTGACTTGATTGAGAAGGGGCGCATGTTCCATGTCATCCACTGCCTTCTAGATGCAATTGTTTGCAATAGCAGACTAATTCAAACAAAATTATCGCGGAGAAACGTTTCTCGGAACAAGCAGGCCGTTCGGCCAAAACTATGGACGAAGCCCTAAGCGAATATAAGCAGGGACCAATGAAAAGGGGGACTTGTTTCATTTTAACCTCGAGCAGCGAACAGGTGCATCATGCGATAGGTCTACATCACGGTCCGCACCCCACATTCAACATCAGCCTAATGAACAGAGAATTTGAGGTACCTTTTATGTGGCCAAGCAGCTGTGCTGGAATCATCAATTATGCTTCTGCCAAGCTGTGCCGGATCATCTCGACCACGGAATAACACCTGGTAGGCAGAGCTTTACCTGGAGGACGAACTTACCCCAGCGTGTACCCAATAACGGCCGCTCAAGCTAAAGAGTTTATGTGGAGACCTCGTGGAAGCCAACTGTCCTCTGCCGTCGGCAGTGATCTAAAAGATTCGAACACAGAAGCAAAAGCATCTCCCATATCGGATTTTCGGTATCCCTTTCAAATCATTTTTCTCCGAAAGTGGAGAGAGGCTCTCAGTTACAGATCACTCGGCTTTCGGAAAGTTAAAAGAAATCAAATGACTTGAGCCTCGACCTAAACGGGTAATGCGGGGAGCGACGCGGGGAGACATCTGCCGTAGGGTTTCAAGACAAGGGTCCGGATGAAACCTTTATATTAACCTCAATTAACTGAATGACGACTTTACAAATCGCCGTCCAGGAACAATCCGCGTTCGTTTCTTCCACAATTCATCCGCAACAGATCTTTGTCCTCGCCCAACTTTCCCACTCTCATATGCAGAGCCGAGGATCTCCTGTTGTTGCAGAGCGCCTCATTCTGGACGTACCCAATGGAGCCTCCTTTTTCACAAGCCTTGAGAGCATCTAATTTATTTTGGGAGCTCGAAAGGATTTCTCACGTAATCCTTTTACAGCCAAGATCCTGATGGTTCAGAGCTAGGCAGTCATTAAGTATCAAAGGAGACGTGACAATCTACTCAGTGAGAACGCTTGGCTCGAAGCATCTGCACCTCGTCTACTGAATAAATCTTGGGAATATAGTTCACTCCCTTTGATATTGCCTCGGGAGCTTGCGCCTAAAGGCCGCCACATAGATTGCACCTGATATCTACTTGCGTGAATTTTCAGGGGCGAGAATCATCCAGACTATCCGAAGTTTGGTAACCTCAACGGCTACTCCGCCTGATAGGATCAGGTGCAACGTGAGAGTTATTTTGAGTTTCTACATTGAGATTGAGTTTCCTGAGCAAGGGATCAGATGGAATTTGAAATGTCGATCCGCCGAGATTTCGCTTTTGTATACCGAGAAGTCTTGCTGAGCATCAAGAAAGATATTGAGCTGTATGTGACTTGTGCCACACGCCACAACAGCTCAGTGGCTGCACAAGATCCACGCTGCATTGATCAAGTATCTTACCATCTATCTGCCGAGGCTATTTCTAGAACCTGGTCACGCATTGACGGAACGGGCAAACGGGCGTGGGATGCCATTCGTGGCCTGTGTCTTGTGCGTGCAAAACGAGCTGTCCTGTGGCTGGATGCTTTTACAACCCAAAACAGATTCACACTGTCAATCACGGCTCATAAATGGCAGCTTCCGTGCCTTGTTCATAGTTCCAGATCCCATAAGTCGCTGGACGGCCTCACGAGATGCAAAGTACTGTACTCAAAAATGTAATGCGGTAATTTCATCGTCCTCGTCCACACGCTCTTCCGAAAGATCTTGCTGAGTTATGATACTACTCAAATTCGATATTGCCGTACTAAAACCAACCTGTAAGATGTGAATTTGTGATCCTACCTCATAGGATACACTGAAATCAGAAAGCAGGCAGAGGCTCTTCTCTTTCGGCTGTCACTTCCGAGGCCTAAATGAGAAGGCTGCTGCTGCTCTCGTGCACACTGCGATGCGTCGGAGGCTTCTATCTCAGATGAGTTCCTGCATATTGTTACACTTGAGACGCATGAGGCTCGAGATGCTGTCAAGGCTTCCGTTGAGGCTGGTTTATACGTATGTAAGATTACCATCGAAGGCCCAGAAGTTCCGCCGAGATTGCTGAGAGCCTACCAACATGCAAGTCTTCATTCTTGTAAGTCAAGGATCCTCGTCATCAAATGTCTTCAGTCATCTAGAATGAGAATTAACCCCAGGCTAATGTCAGGTCATGTACTGTACCATAAGGCACCATTCGTTGTTCGGTCCGTTTCAATATTTAGCCGTGGCGTCTCGGAAAGTTTACATGAGGAAAACAACTTCTTGTTTATTTCTACTCTAAGTCGATTAACGAGAACGAATCCGATTTACTCCACGATTGAAGGATCAGTAAGAATTTGGAACCATGCTCAGCCTGCCTCCATCAATAAGAAGAACATTGCCCGTGCAGTATGCACCTGCTCTGCTCGTAAGGAACAATATAGCTCCTGCCATATCTTCTTCCGTGCCAATTCTTTCCAATGGTATTTGGCTTCTGGGAAAGACACCGTCACCGATGATGCCTGTGGCGAGTTCTGAGGGAAATACTGCTAATGTCAGTATTTATCGTAACGATGTAAACAGTGCCAATCAATCCCTCGAGTCAGTGACTTTCAACTTTCAACTCTCGATCCCCGAGTAAAATAGAACTGAAATGTTCATATATATGGATATCTCAAGTTCGCGAGTAACCCGACTTCGTTAGGAACCCAAATTCGTAAGTATCTCTCCTAAGCTAAAACAAGAGGAATGAGAGAACTCACATCCGGGAGCAATGACATTCGAACGAATACCCAACGGAGCCAATTGAGTTGCCAATTGCTTCATCATGTGGGTTGTAGCAGCCTTGCTTTGTCCATACGCAAATCCTCCAGGAACATTCCTGTTGAAACCGCCAATACTACTCGTAGCAATGACCTGACTCTTCTGCTCGATGTTGGCCTTCTTGTTACCTTCGTCCAGTAATCCCAGGAATGCAACGATGGTATACCAGGCGGCAACTGTATTCAAATTGAACGTATTGGCATAATCCTCGAAGCTCGTTTCTCCCCAAGCCTTTTGGAAATCGGCGACCGTTGACTCGCTCGTGATTTTCTGGGCGGCTTGGGGTCCAAGGGTCCCTGAGTTGGCTATAAGGAGGTTTATGTACCCGGTCTCGGATTTGATGGTTGATACGAGATCTGACAGGACTTCTTTGGAAGTCACGTCGCCAACGAGAGGGACGATGTTCTTGGTGGCAACTGATTGAGCCGCTCTCTCGAGGATCTCCTTGCGTCGGCCGATGATGTAGACTTTGTGTGCTCCATTGAGGGCTAGGGCTCTTGCCATCATCAGACCAATGCCTAGATATGTGAGTTACAGTAATATGAAAGATGTTCTGCTACTCTACCTGACCCCCCTCCGGTGACAACAGCAACAAGTCCATTCACGTTGAAGAGGTTCGATGCTTGGATAGAAGTGCTGGCCATCTTGAAAGACGGATAGGAGAATTATTTTGGATTGGAAAAGGTTTACAAAATGTTGCTCTTGAACTTTTCCAGATAATTGTTGAGTCACTGTACAAGTCCGACTTTCATCCGCGGGGTCCTTCACAATAAACGCACATGCCCACCTTCCCGATTTAGCATCCCTGCCCCACCGCATTGACCACTACCTCCCAAAAAACTTCCACGAGGCTGAACCTCTTCTTCCAAACACAACACCAACTTCACGATGCCAAAACGAAAACGTTCGACTTACGAAGTCCATGGCGATCGAGTGCAGACCATGCGCAAGCAAGATGTGCATGCAAAGTACATACAGAGTGGAAAACTCCTACATCGGGCCCTTAAAACCGCAAAAGGATTCGAGCGGCAGAAGCTGGGAAAACGTCTCAAGCTCGCAACAGACAAGGGACAAAGCGAAGATGTTGCACGGATAAATCGAGAAATCGAAGCATTGAAGACGTTGGATTTGGGAAGGTTGGCAAGAGCACATTTACACAAGACGCTGTTGAAGATAAAGGCTTTCGCTAACAACGAATTGCTACCGGATGAGGTTAAGAGAGAGGTATTGAAGCCTGAAGGCTCGAAGGAGATGCTGGATGCGCTGATGAATGTCACGAGTGGGATCTGTAATATGAAGCAGGTGAAGGATACTATGGCGCAGATTGTGAATGGGATGTATATTTCCATGGGCATTCCTGCGCCTGCAGCGAAGTCGAAGGGAGCGAAGAAGGAAGAAGTGAAGAGCATATTGAAGAAGGAGCAAATACTGCCGAGTGCAGGAGAACAAAGGACTGAGCTGGATGCCAAGGATGAAGAGGTGTCATGGGACGGGTTTGATTCGGAAGGCGAGGATGAAGAAGAGGGTGTAGCAAAGCTCGATGAGGACGAATCGCTTGGTGAAGAGGAGCTGTCCAGATATGATGCTCGCATTGGTGGCTCCTCTGACGAAGAGAGTTTCGACGAAGAGAATATTGCTCTCAATCGGGCTCCTGAACCCTCTGGAAGACTCTCCCTCTCGCTTTCTCCAACGCCGTCCAAGTCACTCTCGCTTTCGCCATCTTTGTCACTCTCCCTACAGCCGGAGCCGGAGCCGGAGCCAAAGCCGGCGAAAGCTCCCAAATCAACCAAGCCTAAAGCAACTCCAACAAGCACTACGTTTCTGCCAACATTGATGGGCGGCTACTGGTCTGGATCTGAGTCTTCTGCTTCAGATATCGAAGATGCCGCGCCAGTCCGGAAAAACCGGCGTGGGCAGAAGGAACGTCGGTTGATAGCGGAGAAGAAGTATGGCAATCGCGCAAAACATATACAGAACGGGCAGGGCCCGGTGGGTAAGGGCAAAGACGACGGCTGGGACCCGAAAAGGGGTGCCAAAGATTCGAACGGCAGACCAGGGAGGTATGGACTCGGTCCGAGAGATAGGGGCACGTCCAGACCTTTTGGAGGTGCCACTGGAGAGAACGCCATTGCCGTTGAGCCGAAGAAACGAGGTATGGGAAAGAAGGATGATGTGGGAGTATTGCATCCAAGTTGGCAGGCTGCGAAGAAAGCGAAGGAGATGAAGAAGACCGCTACCTTCCAGGGGAAGAAGGTTACATTTGATTAAGTATGATGATACCCAACAAGGAAAAAGCATAGCGATGATTTTGAGATGCAGATGTGTATTTTGTGCATTTTTGTCATTCTGGTACAGTTGGTTTTTGCTTTCCTAATTTCCGAATTTCTTTCAGATGTAAGAATCTCAGACAGGCACTCGACCTTTCCGCAACTTTCACTTTCCAGTCTCTTCTTGTTTCGTCAGGCATCTCCAGTTGCCCTGCCAAACTTTCTTTGAGCTGTAAATAATTTACACGTCTATATCGTCTCTGGGTACGCCTTCACTTCGCACTTTGGCGGACTAAACGATGGGTATCTACGCACCTGCATACCAAGTCTCCTTTGCCTTTGCGGGCGCCAGTCCAAAGATGCTTGCTCAGGTCCTGAGACGGCAAGCGGAAGAAGGTTCTCAAGGAACTGGCGATAACCAAAGAAATGACGAAACTTGTGAAGCCGTCGGCATCACGCCGAGGTATTTAGAGGCTAAAAAATCTAATGAAGCCTGGGAAATCGAAGAAACTGAGAACACACACGAACCCTTCAACATCGATCCACTTCCAAATCCCAACCCAGACATCTCGCTCTCTCCAACTACTCCACTGCCACAACACCTCACCCAAGCCATCACACAGGCCATCATGGATTCTTCTCAGGGCCTGAGCAACTCTGCGCACCTGGATATCTTTGGTCCTCTGAGTGTTTCACCAAACCTCGATATCTCACTTCATCTCGGCGCGGCCATGGCTACCCCTATCAGCACCTGCCTCAACGTTGCCATCGACGACTGTAAAGGTGCTTGCATGCATGATACCTTTAATTTACATAAAGGAGTTGCCCTCGGTATATCCAGCGTGAGCGGCGCGATGACCCTACACCGAAGCCCTCGACGACGTGTCAATTCCGTCGGAGACCCAGCTCGCTACGATAGCATGAAGACCTTGCAACTCAAGGCATCAGATGGCACACCAGCTTCCAAGCCCACCGGCACGCGTTTCACCATCCACAACTCTGATGGTCGTAAGATCGTCAACATCCATTTTAAGCCCCTCAACTTCGAACCCCCGAGCCTCAAGCCCCTAACTGCGTTGTGGAAGAAGCCGAAGCCCAAGAAGGGAGTCGCATTCAACGGAACGGTCACTATTCTACATGGCAAAGAAGTTGTCTGGGAGGGGACGGATGACGAGGCGGAGGAGAGAATGGGACAGGAGCAAGAGCATGCGGGGAATGAGAGGAAGGAGCTGATCAAGGAGAAGATTAGAGAAAGAAGAGAGTGGGCAAAGGTCGTGGAGAGTTGGTGCAATTATTGCGAGAATGATGAATGTGATGGCTGCTGGAGTACTGCGGTTCCTTTCCCAAGTCTGAAGTGAGGGTTGGTGATGGACATAGTCGGAAGATTGTACAGATGCAGATGGCTGAGATGCTCATCGAGCTGAGTATCTCGTGGAGCTGAGTTTCTCACGAAGTTGAGTGTCTCATGGAGTTGAGAAATCGAATGGGGTTGAGATTGTAAGGAGAAATTTCGTAAGGGAACTGAAAATCCGATACTCCCTAGATCAGACCAAAATACATCCCTCCAAAAGCCAACAAGCAAATCCAATGAACAGCAAAATGCACCGCAGGTCCACCTAGGCCATTCAGCCCTCCTGATTGACTCACTGCCTCTCCCTGTCCCACTCTTTGTCTTCCTCTCCCATCGCCCATCCCTTCCACAAGTCTCGCACCAGCTCTTACCAAAGGTCCCAAGTGATAAACTCCTAAAGCACCAGCCACGTTCCTACTCGTCTCATCCACTGGCCTGAAAATGAAGACCAATGCAATGAGGTTGGATGATAGTAGTAGAAGAGCGTATTGCCTGATTAAGGCATGAGCTTGTGGTGCTGGGATTGGAAGTTGAGCTGATGGGTTGAAGAAAAAGTTTAGCGAGGCGGGGAGCTCGATGAGAGCGTGGAGGATAAAGGGGAGGTTGTTTGGGATCGTTAGCATTCTTGAAGTAAGAACCTCAACTGCTGAGGGAGACTCTGGCTTAGGCGTAGTAATTAGAATGACGAATGAAGTAATTGGTCAAGTGACTTGTTGACCTAAGAACGTTGGGCTTGCGGTGAAAGTCAGATAGAACTTGGGCCAAACGGGAAGGAGCGGCCGCCGTTGCGAATCGGAAGCAGATGCGGATAATCTTGCAGCCGACGCAGCTTTCTGCATTACGTTGTAGGCGAAGCGCCAAGGGGACCGATTGCCAGTTTCGTCAGATAAGGTTTGAGATTCGCATGGGTCAGGTTCACCGCAAGAGCATTTCCAACTTCACTTTTGACCATTTCGAGCATGTTCTACTCTGATGATATTAGCGCCAAGTCAAACTCACTCCCAATCCACTCTCACGTGAAAAATTGAGTTCGCCTCAACTTTCTCTCGAATCCTGAAAACGCTCAGTACCTGCACCACTAGTGTTTGGCTATGCTTGATATCGCTTAGCTCCATGCTTTCTTTGCCCCTGCGTTATTTGGACATCGAACAGGATCCGTGGTCACCCCTCTCCAGCCATTTGCTGCCCATGGCATTTCTTCTTCAACTTTTGTTGAGGATGGCACAAAAGCTGGAAAACACATGTTACCTTCCTAATTGCGATGAAGTAACAAGTTGAACATATTCTCAGCCATCCACATCAGAATTGCATCAAGGTTTTGAACTAGCTTCCTCAATTGGCCTTGTTCCTCCCAATCTCTCTTTGCTTCTTCGTAATCAGGTCCTCCACACTCATTGGCCTCTACCGTCTTGATCCACCTGGAGTATCAAGGAGCTTTGTCTTCCCGTCAATAATCCCGGAATGTCCTGCACCGCTATAGAGAGCCTCGGTGTCATAAACCCAGCTGCATCTGAATCACTGGTAACGACGTCTCCCGCAACTCGATTCACTTAAACTCTCACTGTCGCTCTCTTCCAATTTTCAAGCAACTTTCCTTGGCCACAAAATTCAACATTCAAACGCCATCACTATGTCTCCTTCAAGAGATACACAAAATGCAGACCACAATCACTTTGGGGACCTCAACCTCTCCATTATCGGCCTGGGCACCGAATATCCTCCCTTCCTCCTCGACCCCTCATGTCTGGACACTCTCTGCGACCGTCACTACCCCACCTCACCAGCGTTCGTTCCAGTTGCTTCCCGAAATTCGCCCAAACTAACATGTTCCCAGCATGACGAAAATCCTCGCAATCAACAAATACACAGGAATCGACACCCGCTCTGCAATTGGCACCGTCGACCACCCCCTCGCGAACATGGACCGCGCGCCCACCATCTCCGAGCTCTGCGACTACTTCCTAAAAGAAGGTGTAGCGTTGGCGGTGGCTGCTGCGCGCAAAGCACTCCACGAAGCTCAATTGTCACCCCTCGATATCACACATGTTGTTTCGACCACTTGCACGAATAGCGCGAATCCGGGATTTGACCACTACGTGTGCAAGCAACTCGGCATTACACAACCTGTAGAGAAAGTCCTGCTGCATGGCATTGGATGCAGCGGCGGTCTAGCGAGTCTGCGCACTGCTGCCAATTTGGCGCTTGGGAGCAGCTTTAGAGGCAGGAAAGCGAGGGTGCTGGTTGTTGCGCTGGAGATCAGTAGTTTATTGGTACGAAGCGAGCTGGATAGCATAAACGAGCTGCAGCAGACAAGGATTGGTGTTACATTGTTCAGCGACTGTGCTAGCTCGTTAGTCCTGAGCAACGGCATTGGAGGCGAGGATGAGGAGCCGGTGTATGAGTTGTTGGGGTGGGATCATAGGGTTATTCCTGATACGGAGGAAGACTTGGGATTCGACGTCGACCCATTAGGTATGGGAATTTTGATTTTACCATTTCTCTTTGTTTGGAAAGAAAAGCTAATAGTTAAAAGGATGGAAAGTCGTCCTCTCCCCACGCGTCCCAAAAATCGCCGGTGCTGCCGTATCACCCACCTTCTCCGATCTACTCTCTACCCTCCCAAACCTACCTCCCAACTACAAGAACGCGGCTGACTTCGATTGGGCACTCCACCCCGGCGGAGCTACCATCCTCTCTGGTGTTGAGCGCGCAATGAGCATAACTCCTAAACATATGCGCGCGAGCTACGATACGTATATCAAGCACGGGAATTCGAGCTCAGCGACGATTATCAGCGTCATGGACAGACTAAGGATGAAAGATATGGATGAGCTTGCGCCGGGAGGCAAGGTTAAGGATTTCGTGGTGGGATGTGCGTTTGGCCCCGGGATCGCAATCGAGATGTGCATGTTGAAGAGGAATCTGAGGCATGTCAGAAGGACCCTGGTTGCAGATGGAGAAGCGACCCCGCCGGAAACGGAGAGTGAGGGAAGTAGAAGTGAGGGTGAGAATGAGGAGTTTGAGGCAGAGGTGAAAAACTTGAAGGATGAAGGGAAAGAGCTGAGTGAGAAGTTGCCGGAAATCCACCCTGAGATTCCCGAACAAGTTGATAGTTTGGAGGAGGCTTTGGGTGGGGTTGAGCTGGATTAATGAAGATATGAATTCTGGACGAAGCGGACGACAATGGAAGTTACGATGAATTTTCTAGGGAAGAAGATACACATGGGTATATGAGGATATGCAGGGCCATATCAGCTGCACATCACATCAGATCTCAGTACATTACGCACTGCAGGCATGGCGTTTGAAGACGGTAGGCGCAGGCACCATGGCATGATATACGGGACTAGTATGAGTTACAATAATAGTGCGCAAGCAAGCAAGAAGCAAGAAGCAAGAAGCAAGAAGCAAGGCATCTATTTGCAAGACATAGCGTAGATTTCTAGACAGATGGAACATGAGATTTATGCATTGGAAGAAGTGCAAAGTGAATGTGACAATAGTGAAGGACTAATTGAGGATGGCAAAAGAAGGGGGAAAGGGGCTGCACTAGGGCATGAAAGAAGGGATGAATGTGCTGAGAGACTATGGGTAGGATTAGTACAACTACTAATGGCGAGTAGCATGATGGATGTTGTGAGAGATGGCCATAGGATCAGATTGTAGAAAACGAAGGACAGGATCAAAGCGGTGCTGCTAGCAAATAGTGGCAGAAAGAGCACTTAACAGCAAGACTGAAAATGATGAGACTGGACCATGGTAGTGAAGTGGCAAGGAGCAAAATCTGTGTAGACGAAAGACGGAGTAAAGGTGGTGAGCATATTTGTAGGAAGAAGGTGCAGAATCACAGGTCACGAATGCAAGGTAGGAGTGAACTTTAGTGGCATGGCAGGAAAGGGGCAAAACTTTTCTAGACGAGGCTCGGAACGAAAGTGGTGACCAGGTATACTCGGTGTGAGTTGGTGAGATTGAAAGTTTTACCGTTTAATTTAGGGTTAAATGATTATCCGGTACTGTTCCACCTTACACCTTTTCTTCAAGAATCTCGATCATGTAGACATTACGGGATGGACAAGAGGATCTTCCTTATGTTGAAAGATCAGATATCCTTCAAATTAGCTTCCAGCTGCCGGGGGAGATTACAGCATTACTAATATAACACCAACAGCACCAGCTAAGGCCGGAATGCTAGAGTTCAACATAGCAGCGCCACTCGTAGGACTCGTAGCAACACCTCTTCCATTCGGGCTACTCGGCTCAGTGCCATCATTCTGAATGTACCCAGAGCCGGTAAAGGACATAGTAACATTCACCATGGCACTGGATCCTGGATACGACACCGTCTGCCATGAGTACTTGGGCAGCGTATTATCCGAGGAGATGGAAGAACCTGGTATGCATGTCCCAGAGCCCCAAGTCACGGCCGCAGCCCGCTCCCAGACATTCGAAATAGCAAAACGGTCCGCAGGCTGGTAGGACAGTCTGCAATTCGACACCTCTGTAGACGAACTGAAGAGGTTGATCGGAAGGGTTGGAGGAGTTGTAGTTATTGCGTAAATTGAAGCGGCCGCTGTCGTGAAGTGATGGACCCAGAGGAGGAACGTCAAGAGAGATGTTGTATTCGGGTGCGAAGGATGGGGTGGGGAAGGTTTGGTTGCGCTCGGAGTAGAGTTGGATTAGACCGGTAAAGTAGTCTTGGATACTGCCGTAGGGGAAATCTTCTGCTCTGTTGGGATGTCAGGACTTATTACACAGCTATAGAGTCAAGGTAAAGAGAGGGTCAGAAAAACATGAATGAACTTCAGATGGATCGAAATTTGCTTGACCTGCCACAATCGAGAAAGTCAAGGGTATCTTATCTGTGATTTGCCTTCAAGAAATGCAGTCTTTATGCATCACGTCCAAGAGGCAGTCATCAGGCAGCTGAAGGTAGAAGAAAGTATACTCACCCATTACTCCCACCCACGCCCTGCACCGGCCCATTTTGCGGTCTTCCACCCAATGCAATACTTCTCACTCCTCCCTGCGCTTTCATAAAATTAGCAAAAATAGCACAAGTAGATCCACAAGCTCCATCCTGAATCATGATCATATTCTCAGCCGAGAACAGCTGCGGAGCAATATTCATCTCATTCACGTATCCTGACACGATGACATCGTTCCCAATCTGCTGCGTCTGATCACTCAGGTTCTGATGCATGAGCGCGGTGAAGTTGTCTCCGTAGATCTCGCATGGCCCAACGAGCTGTTTATAAGAGCTGAAATCCTGCTCATTTACGTCGACTTCCGCTTGTGTCTGATAGACGCTCACGAATGAGGAGTTGTATATCCCATTCTCGGTGTAGATCTGTGAGAGGAAGTCCACGACAGGTGTGTAGCGGAAGCGAGTAGCGCCAAAGGGCCCAATGGCGGGAAAGAGCTGCTTGAAGGCGCCGTAGCCGTTGTACACGGATCCACCACCGTTGGCTTGTAAGTCCAGATGAGCTTGGTTTTCCCAGCGGCTTTGCAGGAGGCGAGGAAGGACTTGATGACGGACTGTTGGATGGGGTCTGCGGCGACGTTCTCTTTGGCGTCGACGAAGGCAGTGATCGCCAAGACGGCGACGCTGGACTTTGGCAGGAAGTAGCCGCCGACGTAGCCTTCTGGATGGAGGATGACTGGTGTTAGGCACCCGGGGATTTGGGTGACTGCAGATGTGGAAGACGCAGATTTCGTTGTAGGGGAAGCCAACGAAGATGTCTTTGTTGCTGGGAGTTCGTAGATGCTGAATAGAGCAGCTCCGCTTTTAGTCCCAGGGAAGTTTGCTAGATTGGGAGTAGCGAAGTTCTCTTGGCTGAAAGTGGATCCGTTGGCAAAGACAAAAAGTTATGTTGGTGTGAGCGAAGCCGAAGGGGTGGTCTCTGCTTGTAAATGCACTGCCACTATTTTCTGAGCTAAGGGAGCGGAATAGAAGACTTGATTGTAGATTGCGTCTAGGTTCTCATATTGTTGAGACTCCAAGCCAATACGCAGCGCGTAGTCAGCGGCTGGCTCCCCGTCAATCGAGACGATGGCGGATGGAGCCCAAGTCATATTCTTCCCGCCAGTCTCAAACACCATTTGTAAGTCGGCTAGCTCAATGGTTAGAGGCGGTCCTGATCATGAATGGAATTTCAACGTACCTCCTAAGTAGATTTGAGGCAGGCTCTTCCCATCCAAAGATACGGAGACCAGGATGAACTCAGCCTGGAACGAAAACATGCCATTTGTGCCAACAAGAGGTAGGGGCACGTTGAAATGGAGGTCGCAAGGAAGAATGTTGATCAGGTTGTAGACGTCACTCTCAAATACAGACTGATTTGCATAGAATCCGGTTTTGAGGTTTTGAGTGATCCGCTCCAAGCCGCCAAGAACGTCAACTCCATTGCCAGTATAGCCCACAGGAGGGTTCTTAAAATATGCCATGGTACTCTGGAACTCAATGAATGGGGTGACATAGTCGATGAAGGCGAGGTCAATACCTGTAGCCAGTGGTACTGTCTCGAGACACTCCAAAGCCAGCGCAGCAGGCAACGATGGAGCCGTGGTAGCTAGTATCCGGATTAGCGATGAGTACACTATTGAGATTTGTGACGACTTGCCCCTGGGATTTGCAGAAATATATGAATCGATGCGGCTTCTGACAATACCACAGGGAGAGAGTGAAGTCTGGGAGGATGGAGCTGAGGTGACCGTAGCATTTGCTCCAGGAGTACTGCTTGCTGCAACGCTTCGGGTAGCCGTGCTCATTTGAGCATTTGTGCCCCTGATTTGTGCCCCTGGCGAGCAGAGCAGCGGCCACCAGAAAACTCCAAGTACCACGCATCTTGCTGAAGCCTCGAGGTTGGAGACTACAGAAAAATGTGAAGAAATATCTCACTCGAACGAAGAAGGGAAATTGCTATACGAGCGACGAAGCGGCAAGGGTAGCTTCCTATACCGCGAAGTCCCATCAAGCTTGCTATAAACAGGTCTGTCTTATAGCTCCACTACTTTACATCAGAACAGGAAAGCCGGGAATTTGTCTGCAGGTACACGAGGTACCATACTCTAATCAGCCCTGCCGCCTAGCCTCAACGTGCCGTCAACGTAAATGTTGCATGTCATGACACTCTAGCATGTTCAAACAGCTTCTTTGAGCGGTAGACGGAATCTGGGGTAGTTCAGGGAGGTGGAAAAGTATGCGGAGGTGAGATTTTCGGACTTCCAAAAGCCCTTCTTGGCGTGCATATGATACCCTCAGGCTTGGTGTGATGGCAAAATGAGAAGGCATAGCGCCGATCGAGACAATATGACAGGCAAGGTGAAATCAAATAAACATGCGGATTGAGCCCTCATCCAACCAGGGGCTGTTTCGACTATGGCCAATGCTGAAGCTTACAGACCGCTATCCCATTGAAGAAGTGAAGATTTCCTATTTGGGCTTCGATTGTATGTCAAATAGGTTCATGCCACTACCTGCGGCTACCGCAGAACCCGTTAAGGTTATTGGGCGGAGACAATTTTAGCACTCGAACTAAGACCTGTCAGATCAAGCGCACAGCATCAAGGTGGCTGTGGCATCAAATTGCTAATGTGTGCCGACAACTAGTTGAGCTTCATATCCACCATTGGGACGACCGTGGCAAAGGATTCTAGATCTCAACCTGCGAATGCAAGGGGCGTCAAGAGAAAGTTTGACTTTGAGCCGCAAGTCGGTTTCGTTCATGTCCTTTCTCCCGCCATTTTCGGTCTCGATGGCAGCGTTCTGCTTGTCGAATCGCCCGATCGTCGGCGTCTCAACTGCTCGGATGTGCCTTTGGTCCGCATCCATGTCCACGGTACTGGTATCTACCAGACCTATGACATTTGCCTTGACCCCTGAGTCCGATCATAGAGCGACGCTGCGGTTTGTGTTGTTCATGGTCAGGTTTTTATGAAGACAAGACAACTGCGGTCAAAAAGATTTGCCCGCTCCCCGCCGAAGATCAATCCCACAACATCCGCCTCCGGAATCGTCATCCCCACACCCGCAATACTCCCCACATTCATCCACCTCGAACATCTTCTGAAGCTTACTTCTCTTATACTTCCATGCTTCCATATAAAATCGAGATTTTGAGTCCATTTTCCGTAATTGTCATTTGCTTTTGAAGTCATCCCGCAAGAGTCCAGGATGTCTCCCAAAGGACCATACAAACTCTGTACAGTTAACACGGCTCCGGAACGAGCGAAGCAGCTCGTTGGAAAACTAGTAGGAGAAATGAAAGAAAGGTACACCATTGACTATGCGGAAAACGCTGAGAGTGAGTTTTCACGTTGTTTTGCTTTGGAGGTAATTTGATAACCGAGGAAGTCACGATGGCCAACTTGAGGAACCCCAGGCTAATCCCGGTCGCCTCAGGAATAGAAGACGTCAAGTCTATGTGTGAGAGGAATTCCCCGGATGTTTTGGTAACTTCGCCTTTTCTCATACCTTTGCTCTGAATTTCCAAGTGGGGTTTTGTCAACGCGGGGAGATTCGGAAAATGCGGGGAAATGATTCAAGGGAGACGAGCTGATCTTTGTTAAAAGTTCTGTGCATCGATGTGGACCAAGGAAGAGAGCGATAAGATCCAGAGTATTGCCAGGTCCACAGTGCCGGGCATCAAGACGTTGGCTCTTCCCCAAGGTCTGCAAGCGGAGAAGGGACCGGACGGCGTTATCGATTACTTGAAGGAGAACCTGCCGGCTCTGCTGGAGAGATAGTGCATTGGTTTTTGAGATGGGAATTAAACCTCCAAATGTGTTCGAATGCTATAGAAGGGGACAAGAAGAGCTGCGGCTTGGTTGTCTCCAATGGCTGTTTCTTCTGTTTAAAAAGTACGAGTGGTTGCATATTCGGGAAATGTTGGATCTCGGCGCTCGGAAGAATCAAAAGCTTCAAGAGAAAGACCATTCTCATCCCAAGCTTGAGGTTATTCCAAAACCCTCTCCGTTAGATAAATTCTATCGGTCTCAAATCATCAAGATCAGATAAATCTTCAATCTCCCATCACGTGCACGTCTCAACCCCAGCAAGGCTGTAGCCCCTCATTCGACAGTGCTCAGCCTCCAATGCAACTTCACGGCACAGCAGGAAATCTGCCCACACCCCATTGGCTGCTACTTCACAGAGCTGAATCCCTCATGCGTTCGCTGACGCGGCGCACATAATGCTCGGCCTGATTCTGCTCCATGGGCTTTATCACTCTACCATACCCACTCTTTTCACGAACCTCAGATATCAACATAAACTTGCAGCCTTGAGCTACACCCGTGATACCTCGCCTCTCGTCATTATTAATCTCCTATTCAAATCCTCTTTGTTTAGAAGATGAGTCGGCAACGATATGAACCCGTAAAGCATCTTTTTCTCTCTCAGTTCTCTTTCGTTTGGTCCCAAATCTCGGTGCCTAAATCCCAAGTTGCAAGCGCAACAACCACCGCACCACAATTGAACACCCAGTCATGACATGACTATGGATTAGTTATTGACATCGCCATAGGTCCCTCAAAGAGACGAAGTCATAATCCTCGACAGCATCCACAACGCACCAAACTACAACTACAACAGCGCCATCCCCAACTCCGTCCCCTCCTCCAACCGCGCTCCCTCAATCGCTCCCTCCCTCCAATCCATCCCCAACTCGCCTCCTCCCTCCTTCCACACGCACTCTTCGCCCCCTACTCCCCGCCCAATACCCAGTACGCACACCGGACACCAGTCTACAGGTTCCGGACCAAGTTATGCGGAGCTTTGGGGCGTAGCGCCCAGTACGACGGGCGAGACGGAGGCTATTGGCACGAGCAATGATGCGCTGGCTACGATTGCGGGGTTGAAGTTGAGGGTTGAGCAGTTGGAAGAGAGTATTGGTAGACTTCTGGTAAACCCTCCTCCAAGTCCCAACCCCACAATGCAACAAACCCAACTAACTTCCACTTCCACAGCTCGAGCGCGAACAAAATCCTGACGGGACCCCCAAACGCCAACGCGACAACTGCTGCGTAACCTTCACCGACGCATCCCCAGACCTCGAGCGCGCGCTCACTCACGGCGCGGGCCATAACTGCTGTGTTACCTTCATAGGTAGCAAAGACCCGAAGAACCAACAGCACGAGCGCTCATTCCGATGCATGGTCATGGTGTTTGTCTTCATTACTACGATCTGTGTGTTGGCTACTATTATTGCGACGTCGCCGCCGAGGGGTGGGCCTGGGGATCGTTATGTGCATGAGGGGAAGGATTGAGCGAGGAAGTGTGTAGGGAAGGCGGCGTTGTGGTGAGGAGGGAGGAATTTCTGGGTTTGGTATATTTTCATGATGTGATGCGGCGTTGAAGATGGATGTTCTGCTCTCGGTTGTCACTGGGAGATAAAGGAAAGGAACAGGCTAGGACTGAGGAATTTTGCAAATATTTCCATTTCTTTGTTTCATTTTTGGTGAAGTATCCTTCGCTAAATTCTGATAGCTAAGCTGCTGAACCTAAAGGAAGCTAATTACTGTAAGATGTATGAATGAGGATCAGTCAGCTCTGTACCTATATGTTAGTTTAGCCAAATGGCCAAGCATAATATGTGATAGCAATGTTGCAATGAAGTTCTCCAGCCAGATCATCTGATCTCCGAACTTACAACTTCGATAATCCTCCCGGCGGCTCCACCTTGAAGACACCTGCACTCACAATTCGTTTCGTCCATTTGATCTCCTCCCAATCCGTCTGTCTGATGTTAATGATGTGGAGGACCCAGCCCATAGCACTCTTTCCATCCCTCTTCAATCTTCCCAAACATCGTGCTATCAAGTCCTTATGTGAGCCAAGGAACACCTTACTCTCACTCTCCACCAGACCCATCGACTTGAAGTTAGCAAGTACGCCGTTACAGAATGGTGGCCTATCGTGCCAGAGATCCGCAAACTGGAAATGTTGCTTGGTGGTGCTAGGCTCGCGAGATGAGTGAGTGACTCTTGCGAAGAGCTCGATCACAGCATCTTGCTTCAATGCCTCAGCTCTTGCTCCTTCCTTGATCATCTCACCGATACGGAAACAAACACGGAGAAAGGCTTGCGTCGAAACACCTTGGACTGGACAGCGGTCTCGGACGAGGTCTGGGAAAGGTGGGCGAGCAAAGGGCTTGAGTGGTTCGTACTCATGGCTGTCGTCTAATCCCCAGCTTACGGAGGTCGAGGCAGCTGGCTGTGGTACTGGGGAAGACAGGTTCTGCTGCCCTTGATTCTCAACTCGCGAGGTAGCAAGTCGTGGATGAGGTCCTGCTTTGTTGACGGAGTTGTCGTTCTCATCAGTGCTACCATTCGATCGAACAAATGACCAGTCTTCCTCTTCTTCTTCAACCTCGTCTCTGATCTCAATTGGTTCGTCGTTGAAGCGCATGATTGGTGATTGATTAGGCATGTTTTTGTCAATTCGAAGTCCATCCGGCGTTCTTCTTGGCGTTGCGGACAACCCATGTGATTTAGGAGGCGAAAGTTGAAGAGATTTGTCATATACTTCCCTTAAGCTAGTTGAGCCCTCGGATGGAATCTCAACACTGTGCGGCTTTTGCAAGGACTCAACAACGCCTGCCTCAAGTCCAGGCAATTTAAGCATTTCTTCCTCAATTTTCTCGTCCATTGGAAATTCGTCATCCACGATCGCATCAAGCACATGTGGCGGTTGTGAAGCAATCTGAGGTGCTTCGCGATTAGGTTCTTGTAAGATCATAGTCTGTTTTTCAGTGACTGAATTCGAGTTGAGAGTGCGAGTGAATGTATTCATCTGATTCTGCGTCGGCCAGCTGATAGTACTTGGCTTCTGAGATTTCGCAGTATTTGGAGTCTCTGGCACAAGAGCATCTGATGCGAGAGCTAAGAGATTATCATCATTCAGACCTTCGTCGAACTCGTCAAGATTGTAATCTTTCGAGGCATCCACGGGTATCACATCGACATCATCCACATCTGATCGCTCGACCTGAATATCTCTGAGCCGTCTCTGAGTGTTTTTTCCGGTTTGGGGGTGTGGCATCGTCTCCTTCTGCATCGGTAGTTCATCCGAGTTGGATCTTTCATTAGGAGATAAAGTCTGTGACAGTCCCAAATTCTCCTCAAACTCAGGCGCACCAAAATTGGGAAGGCCACCAGTATAAGCCGGTTTGCAAGTCTCAAAATCACCCTCTGCGGAGTAGGTTTCGCGTTGCGGTACCTCGGCGACACTTTGGTCTGCTTGGACTTGGCCAGCCGTATCCGCCAGAGCTCCCAATGCCCTTTCTTCATTGAAACCAGGCTCGAAATCAGTGGTATCCAGATTCAATTGCCTTAAATTGCCGACGTCGTAGAGAATTGGGTGCGCTTCAGACTCTGGTAAAGGAGTGGTCGCACCGTGCTGGTTGGCCTCCAGTTCTTGTCTATCAATCGACGCGCCACGAAGAGATGGATAACCTATTGAGCCATCCCAATCAGCGTTCTGAAAGCGGGGGTCCTGAATTGGCAAGTTATGTTGACTTAGAGAAATACGTGTCACATCATTTGACATTGGCCTTTCTGGAAGATGCTCCTCTCCTGTTGTACGGTAGTTTTCCCTGAAAATCGAGGTGTCACATGCAAAATGGACATAGTTAGAAGAGGGGCAATGCTCTGTAAAGTGCAGAATTTCACCTTGAAAATCCGCTTCAGGCTTGTTTTCTTGCTGGCGATCTTCATTCTGAGTAGAATCCGCTCTATGGTCCGCAGAAGAGTGTTTGTATCGAAACGCAGCCAGCTTGTCAAGAGTAGTCTTTCCTATGCCATTAGCGTTACTCTTGACTGCATCTTGAGTAGACGTCCACCCTCGATAAGAATTGATCATGTTCAGATCAGGCAGGTCTTCGTCACTCTCCTTGTCACTCCCCTTGCCAGTTGCGACTGAAGGCTTTGTAATGGCAGGATGACGAAAGGGTGCGGTCAGCTTTCCTTCGCCTCGTGGTTTCAAAGATTTCGTCCTCTTGGCAACAGGTTTCTTTCTGGAATCGGGAGGAGTCTTGGTTTTTGATTTATGCTCATCTCCACCACTTTCATTCTGTCCACTAGTTTCAACTTCGTCATTATGTCGAGATTGTATCTTGTACTTCGTGCCTGCTTTCATCGATTTGACTCGCTTCGCAGGCGCGGGTTTCTGCCGCTTTTTTGAAGGCTGCTCAAGTGCCAGTTGATTCGAAGGCGGTATGTCTACTTCGTCATTATACTGCCACACTGCGCCCATCGAGATCGCTCGACTCCTATTCGCTTGCGCTTTCCGCTTTTTGCCCTTCAGCGCCGCAATTTCCAGGGTATCGTCTTCAGGTGGATTGTGCAGTGCATCACTGTCAATTCCTTTAGAGTACAAGGTGTCTGGAGGGCTGACGTATTGAACAGGCAATTGGTAAGGATTGATAGGTGTGAAACCGAAAGATGGACGTTCTTGCGCATGTAGGGTTCTGAAGTAGTGGCTGTGAGTATTGTATCGAGGGAAGCACCAATGCAAGGAACAAACTCACTGGTCGTATGTCTCCGTCATAGCATTGCCTGCCTCTCTCAACTCGTCCCCTTCCCAACCCCGATACAGAGACATCTTGCAGGACTATCTCCCTCCGTCACACTCAGCCACGGCTTCCCCGCCCCAGATTTTGATAAATCTGAATATCCTCAGTTGAAACGCAGAGTAATGATGAAGAAGTTGAAGAAATGTTGTTAGTGGAGGAAGGGACGAGGCTGAAATTCGGTTCGGCACTTGGGAGGCGCTAGTAAGGTTCTTGCTCAATGCGGCAATCACGTCGCATGTTGATTATGCACGCGGCATCATTACTCTATTGCTCTCGAATTCTGAAAGAGCCTCTTCGCTTGCACTGCTATTTTATATCTCAGCGTTTGCTTCATAGACCCGTATATTCCACTTTTGGACTCGCAGAAAGATCAGGACTCGAACTTCGAGCTACCCCGCCCACTTATCGTTATCCAGCATAGCAGCCTGGAGAGCTTCCACGTCGACAACGGTGCGGTCTGTCGTTGAGGCAAGCGGGAGAAGTCAACACTCATACCAGAGTTCCAGATATCTAGGTCCTCTCGAGCTCAGAACATTAGTCTACTGTAGAACGAAGCCGGTACCCGTATCCGGCATTGGCTTCGAGTAGGCTACCCGCTGGCCGAGTCACGAGACACGACCTCGAGCAACTTGAGACGAGTACTGTAGTCGGGCAAGATGTTTTCATCCGTTAGTACAGATTGTTTTTTCCCCTTTTTATTGCTAGTCACTCTTGTGTGTTTGTGAATCATGAGCTTCAGACTCAGCTTGAAGTTTGAAATACAACCTTCGCATAGCTTTGTACCCCTACCCCGGATGCCAAAACCTCTCCTTTGGAAACGATGTCTTTCAATCTCGTTGTGATTGCTTTTGGCACGATAAATCAAGAACAAGTCGACAAGATGAAGAAGCTGATATCTCAACGCCTTCATCAGAAGAAACCATACTCCGCGGTGACCGTTGCTGTCGAGAATCTTACGAGTGAGCAATTTGAGGAAGATGACTTCAGCGGTATCCCAGACTTAGTGGAGGCAATCAAATTGCAAGCCACTGGGCCAGCAGAAGCAGCTCGAGCTATTCGCAAGAAGCTCAAGTATGGCAACGTCCACCGTCAAATCCGTGCTCTCACCATCCTGGATGGTTTAATCCAGAACGCAGGCTCACGGTTCCAACGCACATTCGCCGATGAGATGTTGTTAGAACGCTTGCGAGTTTGTGGTACTTCTGATCTTTCAGATCCGTTGGTCAGAGACAAATGCAAGGAGCTGTTCAGATCTTGGGCTGTAGAGTACAAGAATACCCGTGGTCTTGAGCAAATTGCCGCTCTTTACAAGGTGAGGCATTTTACAGGGCTTCAAGATTACGGTCTAATCAAATCTAGGAATTACCTCGCCGCAAGCAAGTTGTCACTCAGGACAAGTCGAAGGTGCTGCGAGAGACTGAGCAGAATCCATTCGAAGATGACGAGGACGAAGTCCCTCCGCCACCTGCTCCTGCAGCGGTCCATGCTCGCAACCCCTCTCTTGCGAGTACTCAAGCACAGTCTAGCCGAAGCTCCTCTCCATCTTTCTTCTCAAGTGCAAGCTCTCCAACTGCCTCCAAGAAGTCCAAGAAGGACAAAGACAAGAAAAAGAAGGCCAAGCCGTTCAATATAGAGGCTGAGAAGGATGACATGAAGAACTGCATTGCTGAAGCCTCAGTGGCATCAACGAATCTATTGAACGCCTTGAGATTGATCAATCGTGAGCAGGAACGGATCTCTGAGAACAAGGCTGCGGTTCATCATTTTGAGTTCTGCAAGCTGCTCCGCAGAAAGATCTTGCGATACGTAGGTAGAAATGCCCCCAATTCTCACAGCAAGACCACTAACATGGACTTCCAGATCCAACATGTTGAAGCTGAGCAGTGGCTTGGTGCTCTCCTCCACGCAAACGATGAGCTTGTCACCGCTCTCATGACCTTCGAGCAGCTTGATCGTTCCATCGATGCTGACTCTGACTCTGACGATGAGCTCGCAGAGCAGGCTCACATGTACAAAGGTACGTAAAGCTCAAATGCAATCAAAGAAGTATGCTAACTCCATATGTAGTTATGTCCGATAAGGGCAAAGAACACGAGACCGCCCATCAGCTTGCTGGCCTGTCCATCACTAAAGGTCCAAGCCCAGAGAACCGCCCGCCACGTCCACCAAGACCCGTTCAGCGAGCACCCGAGCCAGAAGAGGACGAAGATGAAGACGATTTCGAGGAAGAAGATGAGAATGATCCGTTTGCAGACCGCAATGCAGTGACTACTCCGAAAGTCGAGAAGTCCGAGCCACGCTGGAGAGTTGTTTGAGGTATTACAGAGCTTGATTGGGCACAGGTGACGGGTCAAAGGGGCAACCTTGGGTCAACACAAATGCGTTTCGGGGGTTGAGGGGATTTGAGGCTTTTAGATTGTGATAACGAGCATTGGATCGACTCCACTGCAACTTGAAGTTTTCATACCCACAATCATACTTTCTCCCCCATTTATGGAAAAAAAATTATGCTCCTGACTTTGCTCCCGTGTGCCTGAGGAAAGTGGGATTGACTTCGCAAATGAGGCTGATAGTACCTTCATCTCATTCCAAGAGTGGCAATACATTGTTTTCTTACTCACAAGAGACAATCAGTTTATTTAGTGAGAGAATAACCACACGAGTGGTAGTTTTGTTCACTTTTCGACCTGAGCCAATCAAGTTCCTTGCCCAGAAAGACTCAGCAGGCTGCTCAATAATTTAGGTCTGTCACTCGTGCCTTTAGTTTCAACCATTCTGCCAACAGTTTCCTCACCACCTCTACTCTACAACTGTGCATATAATTTCTTTTTTCCCTTTATACAGCACAGCGGCTCACAACTTTGGATCTGTTACTCGCGTCTTTTGGTTCTGCCATTCACCTAGTAATTTCTTCACCATTCCTACTCTACTACTCGTGCGCACTTTTTCTGCTTCTCTTAACAGAAGATCATTTCTCTCACCACTTGCATTCAGTCACTCGTGCACGTTATTGCTGCTGTTTCTGGACGAGTAGCTGAGTTTTGTTTACTTTCTAACATAAGCCAATCAGAGCTTTTCAAAGAGGGGTAAAGTTTCTACACGAATGGCAGCGTAGGAGAGGCTGAAGTCAGCAGAAATAGCGAATGGCAGGATGTAAAGGTGAGAGAGGAGAAGTTGGCAGAATCTAAGCACGAGGTGCAGTGCAAAGGCGGTCGGCTAGGTGGAGAGGGTAAGACTGGCAGAACATATGGCACGAGGACTGGTGCTAAAGTGGTATAAGAACAAGTAGGCTGGCAAAAGCTGCCTTATAAGTATTCAAGTGGCACAAAGGAGGTAGTTAAGGAGTGCCAACTGGCAGAAACAAGGAAGGAAGGTGAGTGCAGCCCTGGACAGCAGAAGTAATTATCTTGAAGGTGACCGACACTGAATGACAGACAGAAAGCTATGCTGTCGCCTCCTCTTTCATCACTGATTTCATTCAACTGCCAAAAGCAGTAAGGAAAGGGGGTTTTGCCCTTCTGTTGTCCCTTCAGAGACTGTCGTCGGTTTTTGCAATTGTCATTGAGATGAGATGGAGAGCATGATGGAAGGGGTGAAACTTCTTCTGTCGTCACATAGGGTAGTGTTGTCAATTTCGCCAATGTCAAGAATATAAGACGAAAGACTGGAAGGCAGTGTCTACCCGTCCCGTTTCTGCTATCTAATGTAGAGCCTGTCGTCAACTCATACGAACGTCGAAAAGTTCGGCGTACATCGGCTCTCCACATGGCAAAGGATGGTACGTTTGGGATGCAGGACTTTGCCAGAGCAGGAGGCACGGAAACTTTCTTCTATGAAACTATTGAGGTAGGCATGAGCTACAGCGAACTGATTTCTGGACCAGACATAGCATTGCCAGTGGTGTTCCAGAGACTTGGAGAGCATTGGAAAGCGGAGTCGGGTCTTTATATACCAATGCAGTTAATTAGACGGGTTCCCAAGTGCTTTTCACTACTCACTTGTGGACGGAAAAGAAAGTCAATGCAAGTGATTTCGCTATCTAGAATACAAAGCCTCGGCCTGAAGGCCAGGCCCATCTCTAATATCTCGCCGTCAAAGAATTGAAAGTCCTCGCCAGTAGTCATCAGAGTACCAGACTCAATGTCCTCTCACCGTGTGCAAGAAATTTGTGTCGTTGCGCCGTCATATGTACAACCCCATCATTTCCTCCAATCATCAGCACCGTGTGGTATCCATTCACGTTCACCTACGCAATCCCCTCGGACCTCTCCATCTAACATACTTCGCTGCAGCATTTGAAGTTCCGTTAATGCTAGAAGATCCGCAAGTGCCAAAAGCAGCCATGCATCCAGTGCCACAGTGCAACGCAGTATCACCACAATATCCCCATTGCGAGCAACACTGTCCGAATTGCGAGCCAACACAGGTCTGAGAGCCGCTACACTCGCCGTTCACGGAAACGGTGAGGGAGCCAGTGCCAGCGGGTGAAGCCGGTGCAGTGCCAGTTGCTGCAGTGGAGTATGATGCAGCAGCAGACGAAGCCGAAGGAACGATTTGGATGGAAGTGACTGTGGCAGAGGCTCCAGCTCCAGTGGCAGAGGCTCCGGCTCCGGCTCCAGTGGCTTGGGTTGCGAAAACGCCACTGGAAGTTGATGCTTCGCCTGCTGTCGCGGTCGCACTTCCGGCTCCGGCAGCACTTGCGGACAGAGAGCTGCTGCCACCTGTAGAGGATCCCGCAGCACAGGTGTTGCTCGTCGTGGTTTCACCACCGATGCCACTGACAGCCGCACAAGTACCGGTGTAAGCACCACTGAACTTAGAAGATGATGCACTGTCAACAGTGACATCAGAGCATGGTCCTGGGTTGGGAAATGAGACGTCTTTGCCCTCAACTGTGGTGCAGCCATTGGCAAGGTTCGCGACGAATAGATCGGGACGAGAGGCGAATGCGACAGCTGGGGTTGAGCCTGAGCCAGAACCAATTGTGACAGAAGCGCAGTTCATATAGATCTCGCGGTTTCCAATCTCGTTGTACCAAAGCCAGGCGAACATTGCCGTGCCAGTGGTGGCATCTGATGGGACTGTGAAGTCGTAGGTCGTGGATAGAGGGCAGGCTATTCATCGTTAGACTTTCTAATTCTGAAACGAGATTCGGAGGGAGACAGCATACCTCCAATGTAAGAGTGGATAACCTTGAACGATTTGCCTTCATCATAGGAGAGCGCAACTTGGCAGCTTCCTCCACCGTGTGTCGCGGAACCGGCAACAGTAAAGTTGTAGGTTCCGCCTTGGTTGAAGGTTGCTGTTGGGTGTCCGACTGTGCTTGCTGAAGCCATGTCGGTTTCATAGCCTTTGCAAGGACTGCACATAGTGTAAGTATCTGATCCGACAATAGAGAGGGTTAAAAAAAACGAGCGAAACGGCTTACAATTGTGATGCACCAGAGAGAGGAGATGTCATCGAATAATCGACAGTTCCAGAGGCATACTGAAGAGCGAAGGTGTTGTACTTGGATCGCAATGGAGCCGGGTACATGAGCTCCATGTGGGCCAGAGACGTGCCGGCGAGAGCCAAGAGGGAGAGAAGTGCTGTTTTCATTTTGAAGTTGTTGATCGTCAGGCCGGCTGCGTGTGTTGTTTCTTGCTTGTCTTGAAGAAGATCGAGGAAGCTCTCGAGAGAATGTGGTTTGAGAATGTATGTACGAATGAAGGATTCGAAGATTAATGGTGTATAAATAATCGACTCCGCGTAGAATGATATACAGTAGTATTGTAATTGAGGCGATAATGGTTAATAATATTGACAATGAACGTATTGTTGATCCAGCACAACTCGAAGATTCGCGAAAAGATTTCGTCCGACAACGACAGCGGTGAATGGCACAATACTAAGACCTCGTCCCATTCAGAAACTTCTGGTCGAGGAAGAGACCAGATTTATTAAGTCTTGGCGACTCTTCCATGTGAATCGCATCTTCGAGAAACTAGGCCCCAGATGATGATGAAAGAAACATTGCCGCGTTTCATGGAAAAAGAAAGAGATCCATAAGCCGCTTGAGATAGGACCCCTTTCGGGCACCAGCAGTGAAGATATTGAAGATAAAACATGAAAGACCCACATATCAGCCAAGACCTAACTGATCGATTGAAGGTGAGGCTTCGAAGGAGGCGAAAATAGCGTTGAGGACCTTGCATGGAGGTGACGAGGCTGCAGAAGCGTCCTTGCCCCTCGGCACCGCTACTCAGATCGGATGGCCATCCCCAGGTTACTCTCTTTGTACTCGAAACATGTCGAGATACTTGGGCGGAGAAAGAAAGGGATTGGCGAAGAATATAAAGGGAGAAACGCTGGGGTTCTCGTTGTCGTTGAATCTCAGCGAATCAAAGCACCTGAAACGCGAGACCTTGAGCTGGCCACGACCCCAGTTGCCCCACGTTGAAACAAACTTTAAGCGACGTCTGCCGACTCCAAACTAGAGATGATTTTCAGGCCGTGAGCATCAAAGATCCGCCGCTGGGTTGACTCATCATCATATTTCTTCGTGCAGTGAAGAGAGATCAAGAAGGAGGGTGGTGGTTGAAGGTCGAGGCACTTGATTAGCGACACCGGAGATCACCTGATCAACGCTAAACTTACAGGGCATTTCAGTGGCTACATCGCTAAATATTTCCTCACTTTGTCTTATTTCAAGCTTGAGATTTTCCTCACAGGTGTGCAGCGATCTGGGTTTGTCCTTCAATTGCTAGATCGTTCTTTCATTTCCCTCCTGTATATTATGGCCTTATCTTGCAGACTTGCGGCCCGCAGACAATGCAAAGAGATTCGATATCTCTTGTCAGGGCGCGGGTTCAGAACCTTGCCCAGACTCCTCACTATATCATGTGAT
>AYLM01000065.1:0-12186 GCA_001625345.1 Cairneyella variabilis
GGGCAGGGAGGAGGGGGGCCAGGAGCGCGGCGAAGGAGGCGTAGTGCGCGGCGAGGAAGGTCTGGGCAGCGGGGGCGCTGTTCCAGTCGATGAGGAGAGTGACCTGCTCTCGTGCCTCTAGGTGGCGGCCCCAGACGGCGCTGAACCAGCTGGGGCATGTGGCGAGGTAGCCGAGGGCCGTTTTCCATTGCCGGCCGGCGGGTGTGGCCGGCTGTTCGACGGTGCTGTTGCTGGAAAGGACGAGGATATGAATCGTAGTGGACATTGTGAGGGCGATGCTCTGTAGTCCGTTCGGTGTCGGGTCGGTGGAGATCTGCAAGAGGAAAGGACTCTGAAAGGTCCACGATAGAGGTCGGCGTGAGCACAACGCAACAGTCTTAGTGGTCGCAAAGCTCAATGGACAGCGGTAGTGAGCGTTATTATATGGATCGGAACAGCAACGATCTCAACGAAGGGTGGCAGAAGGCTATGGCGTCAGAAGCGGGCTCCTTACCTATAAGACGTCCTTCGGTCGTACTGATTTCCTAAGGATTAGTGCCCTAATGATCGCGCAATGCGCAACTTGACGGGAGATTTCTACCACTCCAATCGATTGCTGAGGAATCACCAAGACGGAGATTCCAACGCGTACGTATTACTAGTGCTGCGGGGCGGGGAGGGGCTGGAAACTATCGGCCCAGCCCGGCCGGCGATCCTGTCCCCGTGGATCCGCGCACAACATCAATCACGACAGCCAATCAGGGACATCCCACAGGACTAACAACGCAGAAGGATCAGAAGGATTGCGGCTCAGCATCCGTCCAGCTTGCCCCTTGTTATGGGTCGTTGTCATGATCAGGAGGCCCTCCGCGTTATTGCACCTGAGGCATGAATATTCGCTAAGCCTCCCAACACCAACACCAACACACCAACTCCAACTACATCTCCAACTCCAACTCCAACTACATTTTAATATAGATCTTTGTGCAGTTGTCGCAAGTGCTAATTTCGGATGCCAGGAGGATGTCTCTGGCGATTATGTCCTGTGGAGATGGCGCATTTGCGGCGCAGAGAATCATGTATAAATGGCTCGTGGACTGCACTTTAATCGTTCGCGCCAATTCTATCAGCTGAACCGGTCTTTTATACTCTTGCCCGTCTACAAACATTAGACTGACATAATGCACCCACTGTCTTCTATACACTCCACACTCTCCCACTCGCTTCTTATCATTACCATCCTTTTGTCCTTTTTTGTACTGCCTACCCTAGGGGCCACATTTGATGCCAAGAGCTTCTTCTTGTACGTCGATCAGAGCTGCACCGATCTCACCACCATCAACAATGCCGGCGATGACATGAATGCCTTGGCCAAGGCAGCCCAGGACTCCTTTAACTGGACGCCGCTGCGGGTGAAGACGTTTGCGGCTTACTTTGGTATGATCGCCCCCAATGACCTGGGTGCCAGCTCCGCGCTTCCCAAAATCCAATTCAACAAGCTCGGTGCGAAGATGGTTTCGGGTATATATTCGCTCTACTGCGACGGCTCCGCCATGACATGGGTCACGATAGAGCAGGAAGGCAAGAACAAGGGCCAGCCCTTCAGTGACGGAAAGGGTCCCCGCTGGTACATCGCCCCCGATCGACGCACGGCGGACACGGACGCTTTCTACATTACAGGAAAGCAGCGCGATTCTTACTGTACGAATCCTGATGACAACACCAAGGAGATCCTGGGAGCTTCTACGCCCGGCCTACCCTATGTCATCCTCTGCCCTGGCGCCTTCACCTTGACATACAAAACTCTATTGGGCGTCAAGGACACGGTGCAGCCCGAAAAGACAAGCCTAGATAACATGTTATCGACTGGTGCCGTTATGCTTCACGAGTTCACGCATGCCGTCTTGGGTACCAGCCCCGTGGAGACCTACGGAGCAAACGCATGTTTGTTAAAGGCCAAGTACAATGCTCCCAGCATTCGCAAGAACGCCGATACTTTCATGCTGTATGCGATGGCCAACTACCTTCAGCAGAACTCGTGGGTGGTTGGCTCGGCGGAGGACAAGACTAAATATGATTCGCCTTCTACTCAACGACGAATGGTGCGCCGCCGCCGCCGCCTGCTCGACGTCCAATTGTATCCTCGATACCCAGGTAATTCTACCAATACCACAGCAAGTGGCACTCTCGGGACCGCATCAACAAGTTCCAGCTCTTCTATTACAACCGGAGTGTTTAACAACAGCACCTCTACCTCTGGCATCACCAGCTCTACTGGAACCCCCTCAAGCAGAATTGCCAGCTCCGATTCTACTGCAATTGGATCGACAACTTCCAGTTCTGTCAATTATGGGTCAGCGTTGAGCTCGACTACCGAGACCGGGACAGTCAGCTCTAGCCAAACGGGTTCAATCAGCTCCATCAGCTCCATTTCTGCCACGGGAATCGCATCGAGCTCAAATTTCACTGTGACTGTACCGAGAAATTCGAGTTCTACTGGAACTGGATCGTCATCCTCATTGTCCTCAGTATTGGTACCCGGAAGCGGCATCTTACCTTTTCCAACCACGACCAGTTCCTCGTCTTCGTCCTCTGGAGCTTCAACAGCCCCCTTTAGTTTTAGTGGTATATGGAGTGAATCGCCGACCCCATCACCTGTATCCTTCACGTGGTTTGATATTCCAACAGGCACAATTTCAGACGCAGCAGCAACGTCCGAAGCGGTATTTCTTGGAGGCCTATTCTTTGCGCTCCAGGCCAATCGCCAATGGCTTACGGATTCCAAGCTAAAGTCTCAATATCTTGACGACGTCAGGAAGACGCAAGACGAGACTCTTGCCTTGTTTAATGACTTGAACGTCAAACCCCCAGAAACGGCATGTTCAAATACAAAGAGAAAGAGAAATGCGCTATCAGAGAGGCAACTCAGAGCCCTGCTTAGTGATAGGAGCATAATATCGAGCATGGCCAGCGCGATTGCCGATGCTGTTGGTGATGTTGCCAAGCTCATTAGCTGTGCGGTGAACGTGGTCAAGAACTTGGTCGATTCCGTTGAGGCGGATGTGCCCGACCTTGGTGAGATTGAGAATTTGACAGATACTCTGGCAGAAATTGGCAAGGATCTGGAGGATGAGGACGACACGAAGTCTTTTTCCACGGATGGATCCTCATCCAGTACGTTCTCGAGCTCATCCTCTTCATCCTCCTCCATTGTCTCGTGTACAGGCAGCATAGCGGTCCCAATCTGCACCCATACGGTTTCTCTCTCCACATCGTTCATGTCCGGAAGCATAAGCAGTTTCACAGTTGCTACCGTCACACGAACCACTTGTTCAACAACCACTATTACTGGATGTACCGGCGCGGGAACAACGGCCACTACAACGACTTCAGCGGCTGGCACGGACACCGCCTTCGTTTTAGGCACTGAAGCGATCCTGCCTGTCATCACCGATACCCCCATCCCCAGCGAGTCTCTCGCCGCACTGAGGAGCGCCATCGTCAACGAATTCACAGAGTCGATCAGTTACAACGGCACGACCGCCGGCGCTGCCACCAGCACCGCGCCTGGCGGTCCTCCATCCTCCACATCTGCAACTATATCCACGTCTGCAACTATATCCATATCTGCAACTATATCCACATCTTCTGCAACTGGATTCACGTCAATAAGCGGGTCTACATCAGCAACAGAGTCGTCGTCAAGTTCTTTGGGGACACAAACCACTGCGCTTACAAGTTCCTCAGTTGCACCCCTACCGTCGTCAACGACTGCTCCGCCATCAAACCCCGCCGCTCCCACAAGTTCTCAGCCTCCACCAGCAGCATCTCCGACAGTAGAAGCTAAGTTTTACTTTTGGCATCAAGTTGTTAGTACAAAGCCCGTAGGAAGTTCGTGGTACATGTACCTTTACCCCACGACAAGTTTTACAAAAAACCTTATTAGACCTTGTCAAGATAAAAACGGGGTTTTTCCCGATGGCAAAATTCAAATGACGGACCCGCTTCCCGCATCTGCTCCCTGGTGGCCTACGGCCACTTTTGATCTCCCAACAGCAGATGGAGGAGAAGGTTGCGTTTACACGGCAGATGGGTCGGGCCCGGGTATACTTACCTGCCCCGGAAAGCCAATAGTATCTTGCACTGAAGATGTAAACCCTGGGGTACCAATCGTGTGTGATGATGCAGGTACAGAAGCAGAAGCCGTTTACCCGATGGTTATATGTGGGTTGCCAAATTAAGTTTTATCAAAGGCTTGAAGTTTGGGGTTAGATTTCCTTTGGCGTCATAGAATTGTTCTTTGATCTTGCATGAATGACATCTTGCCTAAGAGAGGTACCGGGCGTCGAGTTCCCGTTCCTTGGAGCGAATTGTGGGTAGGAGGGCTACATCTCGCCTATATGAATTGCAGTGTATTCACAAGGACGGTCTGATATTGACGCCTCCTAAGATTTGTGCTATTGTTCTTTTGGACTATAAGGTGAACGTCGACGATAAGTATAGTTCGAAACATTATGGTAGAAAGAAATCGATAGGTGGTAACAAGCTGAAGCGTATACGATGATATTGAATTTTGACGTTCGGAAATGCACCGTTTCGTGCGGCTCGTGGTCACAGGGTTCCGAGATCGTCCCCCGGAGGATGCTTGGCAAAGAGTCAAAACGGATTCCCTACTTAGAATGACGTGGCTGTATTAGTTTTTATAGAGATAAGCAGGAAACAATATCCTATCCCTAAGAGGATTAGGGAAGGATCGCTTCAATTCTCCACTATTTAGAATCTATGCTCTCCGATGCTGCCTCTTAATTTTCACATAGACTAGGCCCTTTTCTTCCTCCTATCACGAATCTCGGCTAGAGTTCCTTTCTCTGTGATCTTAATCTCACTACTCAATAGTCCAGTCTGAAGAGTACTACCATCAATATCCGATAGAGGCAGTGGAATAGTCTAACTGTTGAAAGCTATATTTCTTGATTTGTCGTTCTACATACGAAGGCAGCACTAGGTGTTCACCGCTTCTTTCTAGGTAGTCGTTTGGCAGATTACCTCGAAGTGATCGAGCTAGGCAGGATATACAGCAAGGATCTTTAGATCTTCGTAATTGCCGTAGAGCTCTCGTTCGTCCTTCTCAGTGTAACTCATCTCGATGACGTCAACTCTCTCGCAGATCAGGAGACGAGCCAGGCCATATATCACATACCTCGTCCGTCCCAACTGTCAACTCAACTGCGAACTCCTGCTTCGTTCGCTCCTTGATCTTCACTCGGAGCTGGAATCGCATGGACGGGTTCTCTGCTAACTTGCCCCCCTGCGTACAATATAGCTCGAAACTCGGATCCTGTACCGTAAATCTTATAGCCTCCTAAATTGGGTAGAAGTAGAGTAGGGTAGAGAATAGATGTGTAGAAATACGATGGTGGATTTTGTTGCTTGCTTGCTTGTGATGGGGATGATGGTGTGAATATGCTGTATGCCCGCTGCCGGGTAGTGGCACTAATATATCCAGCTGACTTATTTCACTCACTTGCGGCAATTCACCAGCCACTTGAAAGTCGAGGAGTTCATGACTTTAAATTATTCTTGAGTTCATAGATGTTTAGAGAGGTCCGAGTTTAAGTGCCGCTATTTTGTCAAATGCGAGCCAAGCCGAGTGGATGGAGAAGGTGCGAGGGATGGGTGCGAGGTGGAAGGCGTGTAATTGAATGGAAGAGTGATGTGAGAATAACGCTTGCAAAGTAGTAGTATGAGCAAATGTGGTCGAGGAGGAGACGATGGAACTTTTGGAGAAGAAAGATGCGGAAGAGGAGGATGATGAGCGATTATGAGAAGGAGATGGCAGTGGAAAGAAGAGTCTAAGCGAAGAAGAGGCTCTCGACTTTCAGGAGACTCACTATCATCAGAAAGTGAGTCCGTGCGGGTGCTGCCGAGATACCGAAGTACTTTGGTGGCTTGTGTGATGTTCATGAATCTCGCTTGTTCCACTAAGACAATGTCTGACTCCCAGACTCGGATGACGCTGGCTTGCAGAGGGCGCATCAAGTACGGCCGAGACATATCGCCGAGTGGCTGATGCTGCATCCCGTTGATTTTAAAATATTCAAGTATTTCAATTTGCGTTCAAATCAATCACCATGATGTCAAATATGACGCCAACCTCCTCGGATTGTCTGATCGGTTGTTGGGTGCATTCGTCAAAGGGTTACCTTGAGGGCATGAAGTTCCATGTGGCAAGTGGGTCCGGATCATCCCTAGGATAGGAGTGGAGGCAGAGTGGAATGAGGGGTATGGAGTACCCTTGCTCTTAAGATATTAGAGATAAGGTTATGATATCGGGAGTGATATAGGTAAGATTACGTGTGAAGTCACTCATATCCGTAATTGCAGGAGGTCTGAGAATATCTGAGTTCCTGCTTGGGTTGGATGAGAAAAAGAGCGCTTTGGTTATTGATTCATTCTGGAATCCTGCCGCAATGAGATGGTGGTCTGTGGGTTCATGCCGCTATGCAGGCTGACGGAGTGAAGGCGTGAGCAAATGGCGAAGAGCGAATGTGGAGAGGTAAAACGGTGAAACACGAAAATATGCAAGTACTCAGCTCGAGTGCGCAAATAAGGGGTAATGGAACGGACAGAATTTCTGGATTGGGGATTGTGGGATAATTTAAGGAGATGACAAGTTGTCAGAGTGCCATGTAGGATCCCGAAATGGCAATGTTCCAGAATACTGGTAGAAGACAGGTAAGCGAGGCTAATATCATTGAGAGGAGACTTTGATTCAACGGCCATTGGATAACCCTTCAAGCTTCTCTCTTTCATAGGATGGATTGTACTGTATAAACCCGCTCCTCCTTTCATTCCGGTAAGGCTGACGACATGAGGCTGACGACATGCGGCTGTTCCCTTTGACAGATAAACTACTGGAGATGGTATGCAAACACGCAGGAACAAGACAAAGGAAACAATGCGGTTGGCGACAGACACGACGTACATGAAGACCCCAAAATACCGACCACTACCGGGTCCCTCTTTTATCTGCCCCACCGGGAAATTCGACGACCCCGCCAACATATCAACCTTACTTGGACTTCAGCAGCAGCAGGATTTCAAGTCACACCGCAACATCCTTTCATCCGCTCCGGAGGCCAGCTGCCAAGTTGCGGAACAATTGGAACTGGAATTCGGGTCGGAGAATCCTGCTGAGTCCAGGTTTGCATTCTGGGCGTATGCGTTTGCATGAAAGAATGACCGTTTTTGTGCTGCAGCCACATGTTGCAGGTGATGGGGTTGAGGTTGAGGTTGAGGTCAACTAATGTACGAAGGAGGATCAATTAATTTGTAGTACAGCACTAAGGCCAGATCTGCGGTAAGTTGAGACCACATGCCACATCCAAATACGGCTCTAATTGACCTCGATCTGGAGAATGTAAATGACATATAAACGTCATTCAAATACACCCAGGAATCGAAGGTGAATTACATACAAAGACTTGAATATCTTGAATATCTTGAATATCTCGACCATTATCATTCTCCTCTTTCTGCCTCCAAGAAAGAAACTCCGGGAATTTCGGTGCAGATCTCCGAACGCTATGATGAAGGGTCTCTTGATATAGCCACTAAGCCACATGGGGAGAAAGAACCGTCGTAAGTCCTCCAATGAAAATACCTCCTGCGGCTCGCTTAGCTGAGTGTGCATGAGTTTGCAGGGCCTGAGCCGTATGGAAGTATGGAAGCTGCTCACCACCTGCAACGTCCGTCCACTCATGCGCCGTTCTCTCGCTCTTCGAGAATCTGGAAAGCCTCGCGACTGGCTCCACCAAATGCATCTCATGCTTAAGTCATGCTCAAATCTCCCCAAAAAGCTGCGGAATCCTGTCACAGCCTGCACCAGACTCTGCCACACGGCGGCCTTGGTAAAGCCCACCGGGCACGTGAGAGATCCCTGCAGGGCGCAATATATCCAGCAGCTGCCAGTGGCCCTTGGCCCTGCTCGATCCCTGGACCTTTTCCAGCTTTGATAACCATTATTTTCCGTCTGGACTGAGCTCTCTTGCGTGAGGGGAACAGCCCACCATAGAACCAGATCTCCCTACCAGGATGTTCCGGAAGCGTCACATCATGTATGGGGTTCACTTACTGGTACGCTCACCAGCTGCGGCGTCCAATTTAGCCAGATTGGCCCCATGCGCACTATCACCCCGTATAGATTCCCCATAAAGCAACGAGCATTCTGGCAGCTGCGAGAGAATTGTTCCTAGTTCTTGTTCTGGTTCTGGTTCTCAATTTTCATGGTCGAGCTTTTGATCGCCATGCGCACGAAGTGAAGGAACGGATTCTACATCGGCACGGAAAGCGAAAGCTTCTACTGATACGGTAGCATTCAAGCTGGAGCTGGGAGCCGAGTACCATGCTCGTATACGAGGCAGTTGAAGCTCTACTCTGCCTTTCTCAGATGCACCACGAACACACGATCTCCAACGGCGTCTTGTCCTTGATGGCATACACATCTCGTCATGGCATTGAGGCACCCGTACCCCAACGTTTACAAGTTCTTCAACCAATTCGCTGCTCCCGACCAAGCTTCCCCAGAGCAAAGTTCTAGAAGTCAAGGGCTGCGGAAGAGTGGACCGAGGTCGAAAACCGGGTGCTCGACGTGCAAGTAAGCTGCCGCACTATTCGTTTCTTTTTTTCTCATTCTCATCCTCATTCCTATCACAACTTTAAAATTTATTTTTCTAATGAGATGTGTATAGACAACGCCGCGTCAAATGCGACGAAACTAAACCCGGGTGTATAAGATGCCAAAACCTAGGCCGAGAATGCGGCGGCTACGCTCCAGAAGCTCTCGACGACAGTAAAAATGTTGCACCAGTACCCATACACCCACGTCCGATGTCCGTCATGCAATACGCACCTTCGGTCGCTATACCAGGAACCCAAGAGGAGAGACGATATTTCCAGCGCTTCTGTGACAAGACTGCAGCTGAAATATGCGGGGCTTTTGATCCGAGTTTTTGGACGGAGAAAGTGCTGCAGTTGTGCCATTCGGATGCACCCATACGCCACGCTACAATAGCGTTAGGTGCTCTGGCAAAGAGTCTAGAAGTGACTTCGTTTCCTACCAGGTTATCACTATCGGGATTTCCTCAAATCGATTTACACCATCTAGATGAGCACCACAGATATGCATTACGGCAGTACAGCCGTGCCATCGCCACATTACGGAGCATATTATCAGATGGACGAAGACACCTACGCACGAGCCTAACATCCTGCGTCCTCTTCATGACCTTCGAAGCCCTCCAAGGCTGCTACGACGGCGCCCTCACCCACCTCCGCGGCGGCTCCCGCCTCCTCGCTGACTGGCGCACTGCCCGACGCGGCCTCTCATCCCGGCTCTCTCAAGATTCGCTCTCCGAGATCCAAGACGGACTCATTGACGACCTTGGCCGTATGTTCGCGCGTCTCGACGTCCAGGGGCTCTTCGTCCCGCCGCCTTTCCCTATGCCCGAATCGGACTGGGAAGACGTCGTAGTGCCAGACGCTTTCGATAGCCTGCAGGAAGCGAGAGAGAGCTGGGATTTCTTGATGCAGGGGATTGGACAGTTTTATAGGAAGAGTGTTGCGCATAGCATCCAGAGTCCGGAGAAATTGGGTCAGCCGTT
The DNA here is from genome assembly GCA_001625345.1 of Cairneyella variabilis. Taxonomy (NCBI): domain Eukaryota; kingdom Fungi; phylum Ascomycota; class Leotiomycetes; order Helotiales; genus Cairneyella; species Cairneyella variabilis. Next base: position 9,642 of record AYLM01000065.1, read on the forward strand.
TTGGTTACATCAGCATAAGCATTACAGCACGCAGTTGGATAATTGGAGAGCTGCTTTTCAGGGGGTTTTCAGTAAGGAGTTGAGGGAGGGGATCGTGAGGCAGGATGATAGTGATATGTTGAGTATTTATTTTAATGTGGCGACAGTGTTGCTCGCTTCTAGCGTTAAGCACGAAGAGGTTTTGTACGACGAGTATATACCACTGTTTCAGGAAATTGTCGCCAAGTCGCAGCAACTCATACAGAGTTCTGAGGATCCGTCGAATTCGAGCAGGTTTACGCTGGATATGGGCACCATCCTCCCACTCATGGTTACCGCAACCAAATGCAGGGAAAGAAAAGTGCGGAGGAGTGCGATTGCCCTGCTTTGGAGTAAAGCGAGAAGGGAAGGATTATGCTACGATACGATTACGGTTGCGCGGCTGTGTGCGTGGTTGAGCAGTGTGGAGGGCGAGGGACAGGTGGTGGGAGAAGAAGGCGAGAAGGTCCCGGAGGAGAAGAGGTATTGGATTAGTTACATGCATTTGAGTAGTGAGGAGCATTGGCTCGCGGTGCAGTTGACAAGTGCGAGGGTTAATGAGAAGGGGGAGCATACTTTTAGGGAGACTACTTTTTCGTGGTAGAGAGCGGATGGTCGCCTGAATAGGAGATGAGATGGGAGGGGTGAAAGGATACGAATTCATGATGGTAAATGGATGGACGGCGAAGCGGACTCGGGAGCATATATGAAGAGGGACATCTCTCATTCATAGGCGTCACGGATCAGATTACAAACCGAGTAATGTAATGTCGTGGTCACAGCCACTACTTGCTCACCGATTCCAAACTACTGGGACTGGCCTACCCCTGCGACACTGTCAATCCCGCCAGAATCAGCGGCTCTCAACACACTTGGCCAGCGATCCGAGCAAGTCCAGACTCCAGGGTTGAGATCAGTAGGAAACGAGGCTACGAGACCGTCATTGATGATGACTATTTGCTTATTGGGAACGACACGGCATCCACATCAGATCAAGTCAAAGCACACCATATGTACGACTACGACCACGCAGACAGCAGGCGTTGAGTCCCCTCTATGGGGCATGGATATTGGGGACACAAGACATGGCGTTGAGCGTAAAAGCGAGGGAGTTATGGCAGATTATCATTAGGCAGAGTGTGACAGATGAATGAATGAATTTCGTTGTTTATTCGAGATTTGTGTCTATTTGTGTTGTATGTACATGGTGTGCTGTGCGGGTGTGTGTGTGTGCTCGTCTTTTGTGTGTTTAGGTGGGTTGTGGTCTTTGGAGCGATGTACGTGGTCCGTCGATGAGCTTGATGGAGATCTGTGTGTAGAGTGAAGGGAGCCTGAGGAAGTGAAAAGGTGATTTTTGAAGCCCTGTGGTGACTTGGAGAGGATAACACGTGCCCACAATATCTGGGGTAGCGATAGAAACTGGTTGATGTTAGATTATGGCTTGGGGAGAACGGAGGCCCTGCACGTGACATCGTACCCCGCGATACTCGTATTGCGGCGAAGCTGAGGCATCATCTTCTCAGCTACCTAGCAGGTCGTGATGATCTTAAAATGACTGACCCAATTCCGAAAAGGCTTCAGTCAAGCCTTTGCTACTATCGTAGAAATCCATACACTCTGCCAAACTCATTCTATGCGGCTGCCTCCAAGTTCAGCTATGTTCAGCGCCCTGAGCCTGCGACCTCGTGATCGTTCAGACTCTAGGGGAAATGTCAGCCCAAGTCCACTTTCAAGACTTTGCAAAGAATGCAAAAGGCTCTTTGATAAAGGGATTCCCAAGCGATCACCCTGGTTGGAGTTCGAGATCAAGATCAGGATCAATCTGGACAAGTGTCGAAACTGCGTCTTGTGCATCATTATCCTTGATCAACTCACTTCAGATGCGGCGATTCTTCTCCGTGAACAACACCCCGAATATCTACACTTGGTGGCCTCGGGTCAGATACCGTTATCGGGAATCAATGGACATTTGAGCATGAGTATAGGGTGCGATCCTGATATCAAAGACGGACAGGAAGCTCTCCTCCGGCTTTTAGAACTCAATCCAATTCAATTACTTTGGATTCCCTTGTGTGAGTTTCTAGGAATATTTATATGCCAGCCAACTGACCTATTTACAGCCCTTGGAGGAAATCTAACGCAAAGAATTCGGCATCATGTTGAGGGCTCAACCAGCTGCGAAGCTAATTGGAAATTGTCGAGGGCGTGGTACGATAGATGTTGTCAGTCTCACCAGTGCCAATCTCTCAGCTCTGAATGACGCAAGCTTCCAACCAGACTGATCCAAATCAACTCTCTCGGCTCGGAGCCTCGTCTACGTCTCTGCTTGTCAGGCCTTGTACCAGCAAACACATCGTACTGTACTCTGAGCCATTGCTGGGGGAAGAAAACAATATTGAGACTCACAGTGGAGAGTTTGTATCAATTTCAAATCGACATTCCTATGAAACGCCTTTCGCGAACCTTTCAAAATGCAGTTGAAGCAGCTATACGCTTCGAATTTGGTTATATAAGTCAGACCCCCCCC
>AYLM01000413.1:0-24115 GCA_001625345.1 Cairneyella variabilis
GAATTGGGGGGGTCTGACTTATAATCATGGTAGATTCCCACTTTTGTCACTGCTGCCTGCACCAGGTTTGAGTTTCCGCTCAAACTTGTTCCCAAATGAAGAGTCTGTGCCGATGACATCGTCCTGAAGGGAGCCTTAGTCACTGAAATCCACGGACAGGGGTTTCAGCTCCCTCTTACCTTTCGAATAAGCCATTTATTTGATTTGGTTCATGGCCCATCGATTATTCTTGATGTATTCATCGAACACTATCTCTGCACCAACGTGGATAGTAGGATCATAAGACTCACGGCATAGAATGCCATAGCTCGCTCGTGCGATTCTTGTCTTCAAACTGGATGCACCAGTCAGGAGCTTCTGCATTCTGTCCATGACCAAACCCTTAGCTACCGCTAGCCGCGGCCCTTCCGACTTGAAAATGCAGAGATTGGGAGCACTTGGGTGGGGGCTCGTTTTATATCTTTGCACCACCTGGGATCGAACATATTCCGAGCCGCCCAGGCCACCAGAAAGTACCAAGTATTTCTATGCGCCATCAGTCGTCGGATCGAGCCTGATAATGTAATGTGGACTTACTACAACGTCATATCTCCTGTTCTTTTGCATCCAGTCAAGCTGTTCATCAATTCGACGATTGATTTGATTGACCAGAGGATCAAAAAGTCCTTGGACTTCAAATCTACTACTGGTTAGCGCATTCATTCAGTTGGTACTAGCCATTTTTAAATTTGACTCGCCTGGAAACCGCCATCCTGCCTCGACTTATACGCAGTCCTTGATGATTGAAACCTCGATTGACATCGTCTGTAAACTCATTGGCTCGCTCTAGCGCCACCAGACTTAGCGTGGCGCTAATGGTTGACGGTCCAGTCGTACCCGCCGTCAGCGGTCCCCCTTCATTCTAAATAATCTGACTCAGATCCACAAAGGTCAGAGCGACTGCCATCCCCTCGCCTTATCAGTGAGGCTAACATCGAGATACAGGCCAAGATGACTCCCTTGTCTAGCGCCGAGGTGGCTTCGACTTAAGGCATAGATCAGGAGTCGGCTCTAGTCCTGTATCGGGAGTGCGCCTCCCTCAAGACCGGCGCGCTCTTTCGGCTCGTGGGCTAACTCGTCACGGGCGGCCATGTGAAGGACGAGGCCATGTCCAGCTTCAGGTGAGCTATTCATCATCAATCGACCAACTATACAGCGGAGCCTACGACTGACGCGGACTTAGGTGGTACTGCCAGCTCCAGAACGACTGTAAGAACATCTTCTCGTCAGACGTGATTACCGCAAAGGGAGCCTTGACAGAAAATCTCGCGAATGGCGAGTATTCGTACCCCATCCTCGTGGCCCTCTATGCCGGCCCTTCAACTAGAGAGGCCGTCGAGAGTGCGCTGCACCATTTTGGACGGACAACGCCGCAGTTCCATGACCGGGTAGCGCGGGCCACCGTGATGCTATAGAGACCCGAGGTCCAGGGCCGCTGTCTAGCGGAATTGGCAGTGCTGAGAGAGCAGAATAAGGACTTCGCGACGTTGTGGGGCTGGAGGGAGGAGATGGTCGTAGATTGCTTACGGCTTAGCAAGAGTGAGGGTGACAGCGGAGTGCGATCCTTGACATTCTGGCGCAAGGTGCTGTATGCTGTATGATGTGCGTGACAAATGTATTAGTATATTCAGGCTCGATCTTGGTGGACCCTGAACACAGAGTGTCCCTACTATTGTTGTCATCGCGCCGCGCGCTCGCATATGCCTCGCAAGGGTGGTGGCCAATCTGGCGCTGAGCACAAGTGATTACTCGACAAAAGGCCAATAGCGTAGCAAGGTGAAAAATTCGAGGCGGTCAGGCTGTCACCTACCTATTCCAAGCTATTAGTGTCGACGCCTACCGATCTCCGCCGGTATCTCACGATCGCGCATTTGTTCACCTTCTGGCGCTCTCCGGTTTGCGATGTTTGTCTCGGCGGAAATTGAAATTGCGGCCTCGCCTGAGGAATGCCGCAGAGTGGTGCGTATAAGCCCAGTGCGACCCGCGATCCCACGGCTGAGTGCGTCATGGAATAGTTTCTTGACTGGGAGAACTGGGGCAAGATCAACAACGATGTAATACGTTCCATTGCGCGCATACCACCCGAAAAGTCGGGACCAGTCGAGAAAGGGGAGAAAGTGAATGTTAATATGAACGGGATAGATGTCCAGTTCACGGTGCAGGTACGCCAGTGATCCTAAGCTCGGAGACGACGTCGTAGTAATTTGGCCTCGCAGGAAAATACGCCTAACGAATTCAAATGGAGATTTGATAAGTTTCTAGTCCTCTCAGGCATCCACTCATATCGGTTCGGGCCTAGCAAAACCACGCCCGGCCAGACGAGGTTCGTGAATGCGGAAGAATTCATACGGCTCAATAATATCCTTATGAGGATGATGCCCGTTGAGAAGATGTTCCACGAGTTTTGTGAGCAGTTTAAGGCCCGAGTTGAGTTTGTGATAAGGGAGTCGGCTTCGACAATGGAGGGTGGTGCTTGATTCCCTTTGATGGCGCCAGTGTCCTAGCAGAGATCGGGACGACAAGGAACGTGGCTCTATGCTACGAGGAACGTCAACTGCTATCGCGCCTAGAGCGCTCAGATTTACATCACGTGGCCTGGGATGATTGGGGTAGAATTGACTTAATTGAACTCTTTTGAAGATACCTTTACCTAGGGAGTAGCTACAGCTTATATGCTAACTATATGTCGCAAAGGAATGCAAATAGACTGTAATCCCATAATAATAGGAGTGTTTAAGCTACCTCCTTAAGGGGTAATATGATGCAGAAAGTGTCATTATTCCTAGTCTCATTGACTATGTTACATTCTCGTACTTCAGCCAGGGAAATACCTTAACGTTGTCCGCGAATGTGGAGGAATCGACATGAGCAAAACTATCAGTAATGTCCCTACCACCTTCGGGGACACTCGATTTTTTGATAATGTTAATGACATATACGTTTATGCAAACAAGTCTCTGTTGAACTTGTTTATTAATAACATATGCATTACCTGCGCATTTACATTCGATGAATCACTACTTCTTTCTAAGCCAGTCTGACTTCCTGTCTTATTTCCTTAATTTAGCATCACCGGAGCTTCGCAAACCAGTGGATAAGGTAAACACAAGTAATTGCAAGCATTGCTAGATTTGGTCCTTCCTGCTCAAGATCTCTTCAGGGAGAATATCAAAGTGGAGATGAACAATATCAGCTTGATTGATTGTTTGACGCGAGTCATCAATATATCTGGCATCGAGGACGGAGAAGCGCTATCGAATCCACCTGCTCCACCTGTTGAAAGTGAAAAGGGGCCTATTGGATTTACTTCTTTGCAATTTGATTGCTTTGTTCCTTTCCCGGCATCACTTGTCATCAGTAGGAAGACTGTTTGTAAGTATCTACTCACCACTATCGTTTCCACTTGCTCATTTCTAAAGCGACAACACTGACACCGAAATTTTTACTGTTAGGGAGATACTAAGCTTTGTTTCGATACCTCTTTCACTGCAACATCCGGAGCAACAGCTTGTTGCTAACTGGCAGACACTGAACAAAACTTCTAGCTGGGCTTACAAAAGTTCGAATAAGGAGATTGAGCTTTGCAAGCAGCGTGCTTTTACCTTGCGAGCTCGCATGCTAGTGTATGTACAGCAACTTCTGTATTTCTGCACTTCCGAAGTCATTAAACCGAATTGGCAAGGCTTCATAGAGAAGCTCAAGGACGGTTCAATATCAGCCGTTGGTATAGTGGATGAACTAATGCAAAACTACGTTGATTTCCTCGATGCTTGTCTGAGAGAGTGCATGCTTACTAATGCTCGATTCTTGAGGGTATGTTTTCCCCTATCAAGGCAGATATAATTACAATGACGCCCTCACTAATGTTATTGAGCAGAGACATTCCAAATATCGAGCAGATAGTCACGTGATTGTTGAATGTTGAGGAATGAGAAGGGAAAGATGTCTGCATTTCTATGGAAAGATTGACTAAGTATATATAGTGATAATCCCAGTTTATGAGATCTAAGAAAGGAATTCCTAGCTAGCTGAAAGGGGTAGTGCTTGCGTGGCACTAAAATAAGGGGTAAGAATACCGTTCTGGTACTGAAATATCCGACACAGGGAGGCACTCGCGAAACTTCCTCACTTACATGCTGCTTCGGATCAACGACCATTTCTCTGTCCTGGTGGTATGCTTTTTTATGATATAAAAAGTCTCTCTTTTAGTGAATCATACTCTTCGACTCTACCAACATGGCCAATTTGAAGTTTATTGCTCCGTTCCTCAACAAACTATATCATTTGTCTCAGTATCGGACAAGCTCCCTCACAAGCATCGCTATCTTGTGACCTTCCGGGCAATAAGACCTTGACGAAGTATTTGTCACCTAGATTCCATGTGAGTTACACATTGGGGCCCTCAGAACCCAGTATGCGAAATACAGCTTCGATCGCTGCTGGGAAATCGTCTGTCGCTAGCAGGTGTGCTCCATAGATGTTGCCGTGTGATATGTGCGGGACTCAGGTGTTTGCGGCTTCACCTCGTAGATGTAAATTTTACCGCGGCCTGGATAGCGTGGAGCAAAGATTTCAGCTAGAAGCGTTCCGTTTTCGAGCTGTCGAAGTTGTGGGCGCAGCGCTATGTCTGCTTCGAGATTGCGGATGAAAAACCGATTCCGTGGTCCGATTCCGTGGAGAAAAGAGTACAGAGGTTTCCAAGTCTCTAGAGGTTTATCCCACGCCGAGATACCAACTTTGAAAGTATTTTTACCATAAAAAATCTCCGTGGCTTCATGGCTAAGACGCTTGTTAAGCCGAACGAGTCCCAAGGTAAGACGTGGGAAGGCTGGAAAGATAAACTTCTCTTCTCCGGATGTGACAGAAACTACCGTGATTGGCTCAGATGCTATAAGAAGAAACTTTAAAATAGGTTCCCGGACTTCAAATGGAAGAGATACGAATCTCTTCTTTGCTAGTTCGGCCATGCGAGCTGTGGGGGAAAGGAAAGAGTCTCGTTGTGGGTTGTACTTCATTGAGCAAAGGTGGAGAGTAGGTTAAAAAAGAAGAAGAGTTAAGCGAGCTGAGAAAGGATTTCTAAGTCTGCTAGATAATGCTAGGCCTCTTGCGTCATTGTGACACATCTCCAAATTATGTCCTAACGTGGTTTTATGACATTGGGGACGAAGTTTTACTTAGACTCGGACAGAGTCGCTGCTAGCACCCACTCTACAGAAGTCGATAACGGGACAGATGGGAACTATTGTGCTACTAGGGAAGGGGCTCGACTGGCGCGTGAGGATGTTCTTCCATAACCATATGGCCCACCTTTTCGTGAGACTGCGTTCTGGGCTTGGAGGAACTCTGAGTATGTTCTTGGAATTCAAGAGCGGTCTGCAGAGGATCTTATACCCAAACATGTTGCGGCCCTTGAGAGTACAGAGTAAGGTTCCTGAAATTGTAGAGGCTAGTGTGCGCCTTTCGTTTCGCAAGCGATCCCTAGGCTAAGAAGCAGTCACTTGACTCTATCTAACGAAGAGGCCTCCCATCCATCTCCTTCCAGAAAACGAAACAATTTCGGATTCCCTACAATATCTTGAGGTGCTATAATGACACCCAAGGGAAAACACGTGACGAATCCGAGTTGCAGGAGTGGAAAGAAACGAAGAACAAGAAAAGCTTATCCGGGGTAAGAGCAGGAGAGCAAAAAAAGTGGGGTAGGTAAGCACGATGCTTACTCCGAGCCGAACAAGGCATCAAGAGGCCGTGAGACTGCACGGCTGCAGGCAAGCATTATTATTACCTCCCCACACCACTCACTACCTACCCCACCACCACCACCAAAAAAATCCCCTCATTGAGAACGAGATTATCCCAACATCTGATCTCAGCTGATTTTCCCCTTACAGAAGTAACCCAATTAGTACCCCTTCTCCTTCTTCCAGTCGTCAAAATCCATAAGCCATCTCTGTACCGTCCTAATCTCCCACAAATGCGCCTGCTGTATAAACAGCGGCTCAGCCGCCACATCCAGTATCCCATAACTATCCCAATGGTGCCCCGCACCCGCAATCAGGTACTCAGGATGCAGATCACTCGTGATTCTCAAAGTATGGGCTTTGGGAGAGTGATAGCAGAGTCCGAGCCAGGGATCGACGTCGCCGTCAATTAAGGCGAGACGGTCGGCTGAGATGTTGAAGCCGCCGTAGGAGTTCGTAGTTTCCAAGTCGGGGGTTGGTGGGATCTTGTTGTATTGTCCCGCGGGGAAGGCCCATGTGCACCATTGTTGCGTGTAGTCGATTTGCAGGACGTTCATGACGAGGGAGGGGTAGTGGGAGGGTGCTACTTGGTAGGCGCCGAGTTCGGTGCAGGCTGTAAAATCATTAGTTATTGCTGAATGTTGAGATGATTTCTGTTGGCAACCTACTTGTGTACAAATAGGACCTGGTAGCCGAGTTCGTGACGTCGGCCCAGTATGTTTCTGTTTCTCATCAGCTGACAGCTCCAAATCTGAAGATTTCCTTGAGTAAAAGGTACCATTCTGCGTCCCAAAGCAAGCCGTATTATCATAATCCCCACTTGGACAAAGCGGTAAGAACGCTTCCTGAAAATACGTAGCATAGTTCCCGAGATTCGTCCATGGCTCGCCGCCCGTGTAGTTCGCGAGCTCGTAGTCGATGGCTGTCACGTTGGCGGGAGCGTACAGGTTCGTGACGTTAGAGCAGAAGTTGAAGAAATCAGGAGCACTGACGGCGGGATTCCAGTTCAGCTCTTGCCAGGTGTTGGTGGGGTAGTTCATTGGTCCTCCGACTATATACGTTATTGATTAGGTTACAGACTTTTGAGGTGAAGGGTGGCAGTGAGACGTACTTGGCCACGCAATGATCTGAGCAAAATCTTGGAGAGAGGTGATTGACTCAAGTCCGAAGATTGCTTTCAGCTTGTTGATAGCGGGAGTGTTCTTGGTATCTACGAGGTAGTCGATTTTCTCGATAATAGCGTTGATGCTTGCAACGCAGTCTTGAGGTGCGTATTTTTGGACGGGATTGTACCTAGGCGGTTTTTGAGCATGAAGTCTCGAGAGGTTGGAAGGGGTTGCACTTACCATTCTGGATACGCTAAGACGACTTCAACGGGCGCGCTGGCTGCGATGCCACCGTACAAGATGTCTCCATAAGTCACCATGGAGAAGGCGGTCTCGCCACCAGCTAAACTGCCTCCGTAGAGAATCCACGGAGTCTTCGGTGCGGTGAGGTCCGCCGAGATGCCCGGGAAGGTTGCATGCTGAGCAAAGTATACATTATCGGCGATGGCTTGAAAGTCTTAGAACGCTGCTCATTTTGAAGAGTGAGATCACTTACTTTGTTCCGTAGTCAAATATCGCAGATTATCGGTGGAGCTGTTGGTAAAAGGCCAACTCTCACCATACCAGCGATTCTCGAGAATGACTCCGAGTCCATTGGTTGCTTGCATCAAAATTTGGATAACTTAGATTGATTTTAGCACCTGTAATTTGAATCACGGGGAGCTGGGAGATATCGTACTTCCTGTCTCCAGATTTGAGAAGCGATTGGTTCCAGCGGTTTCTCCAGAGATGTAGAGATACACTGGTCCACCAGGCTTGTAGTAAGTGTCATCGAAGAAATATCTCTGTTGGAAGGTTCCATTCACATGGGGTGCATATTGCTCTTTGTGGGGGAAATGGTCAATCTGAAGTTTTGAATTAGAACAAAGAGTAGTTTATAGACTTTGTTGTTGTCACCCACCAGCTGATTGAAGATAATTGCGGGGTACGGCGCAGTTTGCCTTGGCTCAAGTCGTTCATCTTGAAGACTAGCCAATTTTTTCGCTGGCATGAAGGCGCTGGCCAGGCCAATGAAGGCTGCAAATGAGCTGAGGAACAGCATTTTTGCGATTCTGAACTTAATTGGAATTATGACTTCAAGAACGAGAGGGGTGGAAGACGCAATTGTGTGCAGGCAGCAGTTCTTAAAAGAATGGGATACACATATAGAGTGTGATTGAACTAAGCTGAATTAGGAAGTCGCGATGTAGAGTCCCTTGCCCTTGCTGCATATTGCTTTCGCTTTCCGATTGAATGATTGCTCTGGCGGAGAACGAACATGCGGAGTCGGGTCAGCAATGTAAGATACCGCAATATAAATACGGAGTAGCCGTTGATCATTCGGACAAACCAAAGCTAGGACCTATGATTCGCCGGCGCCGATCTGAACACCGAAGATGAGGAAGCATCACGTGATATACATCACGTGTCTAAAGACCTGCTGTATTCTCCTCATGCTTCTTTTCATTCAGAAGAGCAGGACCTGGACAGATGGAATATGAGAGCTATACTACCTAAACAAATTGAACGTCTCAAGAGTCCTAGATACGTGAAGGCGTGAGGTTGAGGCTCGGAAAGTGTCCACTCAAAAGACTTCATCCACCCTCCAGGATTGAACTAGATTGAAGGGATATGTGACTCGGTTGAACACGAGTTTCATAAGTCCGATCTGCCGTTGATCGTGCATGTTATTGACTTTAAGGAGTAAATTTTGATGCTCTGGAGCTGGATTACCAGCAACAACGTCGGGCAGTAAACATCAAATCTTCGTAATCAAACAAGAAGAACACAGACATAAACAAAGTTTCATAAACAAAAGAAAAAGCTCCAACAGCTCACTTAAGCTTAACGACCTCCGAGTCTCCCGAGTGTCCGGACAATCGTGGACGTCGATCGTACTCGGAAATATAACACCCAACCTCTCAAACAGGCAAGCATCCGCTGAGCAACTCTGTTGATACTGCCGGAAACTAGAAGATACATCATCGCGCATACAAAAAAGAATACAAACTTTGGTACTCCATCATATAGGCACACTTGTGATGGATGGAAACCTGTTCTGGGCCCTGTATCCTCGCCTCCCATGTGAATGTTCGATGAGAGACCGCGAAAAAGTGGACTGCCAGCCACCGACAAGATTTTCATTCAACGCGACGACTCACCAGCCTCCCGGGGAATTTTAACATCTGGACAGGAGTCGGTGATTTATTGTCTTGTGTTTCCTTCGCCATCTCGAGTCCATCTGCACTCTTTTCATCTTCACTTGGTCTTCTGATGCAGGCAAATATTGATTTGCAGTGACCATGACCAGAATCAACGCACCATATTGATAGCGACCTGCAGCCAAACTGATAGGCACTTTCGCCCCACCATTCAGGAACATCAGGGTCAGCCATCACCTGCCATCACCTGCCATCACACCGCTGTCACTTCCATTTTCCTCACTTAGAGGAACCTCCAGAGTGAACACAATCACTCTCAAACCTCCGTCTGGGAACTCTAATATCAGAACTCTATCGAGGAGCATACGTCTCTGTCAAAATCCGATCCTCGTCTGATAACCCACTCGTCGTCGCACGATCGACCTTTGTGCTGGTCATCCGCGTACCTGCAACACGCCGCCCATCCCTTCCGACGGCTGTATCCTTGCACAGCCGTCTTTTTGCATGAACTCTCTGCTCAAGCGAGGCATCTTCTCTCGATCATAGTTTGCAAAGATATAGACTTCGGATCCGCGAATCACCACGCCAGTCACTCCATTGCGAAGTCCGGCCAGAAACGGAAGGGGGGACCGAGACACTTCATGCGACAGCGTACCCTGCCTTCCTGCGAACAATGCCATATCCCACTCCCTCAGCCGCAGGAGTCAGCTACAACGACGATTCCAGCTTCGACAACTTCTCGCATCCGCTGCCTAAGCACAGAAGAACACTGAGCTCGGCCATCACAGAAGGAACAAGTCGCAATTCGAGTCTGCAGAAAGTATGGGCCGAGGATTATTATACAATTGATTGTAGCGAGGGGGATAATATTCTGGACCGGCCGAGGGATTTGCATATCGATGTACCTTCGCCGCCTCCTGCCGCAACCCTCACTTCACGACCCTTTCCAGGAAGTATTCCTATCTCAGCTGCTGACGCCTCGCACCCGGCGAGACAACCACGATCACCTCAGCGCTCCTTGACGGCATTTATCCCATCTCTGAAACCTGCGCTCCAAAGGACGAAATCGAAGAGCCCGGAAAGAAGTACTAGTCCGAACAAACGAAGCGAAGTAGAATATTCGAGAGAGAAGAACAATTCGAAGGGGAGAAAGGACTCGAGGGAGGAAGAAGACTTCATGCCTACCCTCACGGGTGATAAAGACGGCATTATCAAGGTCGCGGATAAATCGAAGGGACTTAGCTCCTGGTTCACTGGATCTTCAGCGCCTGTGCCAGTTGGGATACCAATTACTGAGCAGGACAACATCCCAACACCATCCACGATGTCTTCGAGAGATCCATCGCCCGAGCGGCAAGGTGCGAAGTTGAGGAAAAGACCTACACTGCCCACTCTGGAATCGGGTACGAGCTCAGGTAAGGCTAAGCAGAAACCCTTTCCAGATTTTCAAACAATAAGTATCTTGAGGCTGCCGCTAACTCTCATCCAGTCTCCGCCACGCCAACAAAATCCTCAGAAAGCGGTGGGATAGGGTCCCGACTAGGAAACTTCTTCTCTTCACCAAAAACCCCTTCGAAACCGACACCGAATACCGTCTCTCTCCCCGCCTCCTTGAATTCGGACGAGTATCTCACACTCGATATCACAACCGCCCTCTTCCCCACCGGCTCACCAAACGACAAAGACCCTTTCTCCCCCTCTGCCTTCAAGAACCTCCTCATGAATGCCGAAGGCCTCCTCCTCAAACTCCAAACCGCGTACAAACTGCGCACCCTCTCCTTACACGAGTTAACAGCAGAAAAAGAAGCAATGAGCGATGAGTTGGAAGAGGCGGAAACCCGTGCAAAAGCCTTGAAAAGCCAGCTTGAGGATATATCCCACCGGCTCTCAGCCCAAGATCAAACGATAACAGAACTTGCCACCGAACTTTCGAACGAGAAGCGGGCGAGGGCTGAAGAAGCTGAGACAAGAGAAAAGAGCATCGCACTGGTCAAAGCCAGAGCACAGCGCGATGCCGCGAAGAGGGCTTCAACGTCTGATCTGAGTATTGATACAACGACTTCGGAAGACCTTGGGATCTCCGAGAGAAAGAAATGGCGCAGTAGCAATACATCTGCCTCTACCGATATTTCGTCGGCGGGCGACTCGGACGCAGAATCGGGCGTTGAATCTATTTTCTCGCGGAGTAGAAGCCCGACACTCACGCTCAATAGTGGAGGAAGCAGTATAGCACCCAGTACTTCCGGCAGTACGCCTGAGATTATGCAAGCAAGCTTCGCGCGCGTGGTGCCGAATCCTGCTTCTACCCCTTCGTTGACACCGAGACCGAAGACACTGCAGCAAAGATCCACGTTCCAGAAGTTGCTGTCGGGGATGACGGCCGCGAATCCGGAAGTGGAGACACTGAGGGGTGGTGAGAGGGATCCGTATGAGGGTATTGGCATGGGTGAAGAGGGATGCAGTAATTGTCGGGGTAAAGATGCGAGTGTGGCGTGGGATACAGTCGGTCTTCTCCGCGCCGAAAACAAAGGACTGAAAGAGCGTGTGGGCTCACTCGAGATTGCGGTTGAGGGCGCTTTGGATTTATGTGATGGAATCGGACGTGACATCGCTGGATAAACATTGGAATTGGAAGCTTGATCAAGTAGAATGAGATCTCTTGCGTACAAACATAGGGACTTGAGCAGGGGCAGTTTGCATACAGCACAGAAGATACCCGATTTGCTTAGACTGGACAGTATTTAGTATATCATGATGGGACGGCTTCAGGGACTGGATATACACTGGCGTCTTGGTCTGGTCCTTCATGACGTTAGCTGGAGTTGGGTGGAGGCTTGCATTCTTGATGGACGGAGGCATTTGGTACGCTGGCATCAGCATAGGATAGCATGAATGATCGGGATACCAATTCATCAGCAGCATTCTCTTTCATTGCTCTTAGGTTGATATTCGCTGTACTTGAACTGGTCTGATGTGCTTCACTTTCGTGACTCCCAGATCCTTGTGGCTGCTAAATCACATACTAGAAGACTCAGGTCGTGAGGCAATTGCAAAAGGTGTAACAGGAGGAATGCACAGGAGAACCTCGCTCTTACTGAAAGGAGTGAATGTATGAAAGAGCAAGAGAACCCTGCTCATTGTGGGAAAAGCAAATAAATAATGAGCAGGGGAATCTTGCGCATTGGCTGATAATAAGAGGACGAGAATGCGTGAGAGATGAACTTTGTACATATGTGGAAGTGTTGGAGGAATGCATGGAAATATTCAGATCACAATCACCTCAAATGTAAGATTAGAATTTGCGGTTTGTAGATGTGATCAACTAAATGACCACATCAAAAAATCATTCCATTCATTTCAAGCAAAACCAGAAGATCCAGATACACCACGCTAGAAGCGCAACATATCTTTCCTCCCAGCTGCGAAACTCAAGTCATCAATAAACTATCAGTTATAACTATCGCTCGAAAGAACGTGGTTTCGGGTCCGATGAGCTCCCCTCTCCCTCTCATCGCCCTCCACCGGATCATCGGAAACCGAGGCGGGTGGAGGGCGCGTGGTAAGTGATGAGCTTAGCTAGCAGCCGAGACAGCTCTCGCAGTAGCCTTTGTCTCGCGCTCAAGCAGCGCTTCCATCACGCCCACCGCACCCTGACCCGCTTTCATCTCGCGCACCACGTCCGTGACGCCGAGTTGAGCATCTGTCCAGAGAGGTTCAGGCTCCTTGAAATCCTGCTCCCCGACACCGATGAAGCCTCCTTCCTTAGCCCACTCGCTGGTACGCTTAAGGCCGAGCTCGTTCCAAACTGAATCTAAAGCTGAAACTAGATGCTCGCGGAATTCACGTACGTGGCCGGGAGTGGGCGTGATGCGGAGACGCTCTTGACCGACGGGAACGGTGGGGTAGTTGATGGATTGGACGTAGATTCCGTGGTCGTCGAGAAGTTTGTCGGATGCTTGCTTGGCGAGCGCAGCATTACCGACGAGGACGGGGATGATGTGACTCGGGTTAGGAATGACGGGGATGTCGCGTGCATTCAATGAGTCTTTGACCGCGCGAGTGTGGAGCTGTTGGAGGCGGCGATCGCCTTGGTATTCCATCTGATACTCAATTGCTGTCTTTGCGCCAGCCATGGTGGCTGGTGGGAGAGAAGTCGTGAAGATGAACCCTGGAGCAAGAGAACGGATCGTGTCAACCATTTTGGCGGATCCGGCGATGTAGCCGCCTACACAGCCGTATGCTTTTCCAAGCGTACCGGTGATAATGTCCACGCGATCCATGATAGTGCCTCGTGGGCGGCCCTTGAGATGAGCTTCGTAATCCAAGTGTTCGGCAACTCCAGCGCCGTGGGGTCCGTACATGCCTACAGCATGGACTTCATCGAGGAAAGTGAGAGCGCCGTATTTCTCGGCTAGGTCACAGATTCCTTCAATCGGTCCAATGGAGCCGCACATGCTGTAAACAGACTCGAAGGCAATAATTTTGGGAACATCGCTAGGGAGGGAAGCGAGCTTGGCTTCAAGATCAACCAAATCGTTGTGTTTGAACACCATCTTTTGAGCGCCTGAGTGGCGAATTCCTTGGATCATGGAGGCATGATTCAAACTGTCGGACAAAATGACACAATTCGGCAACTTGCTTCCCAATGTCGCGAGCGTAGCGTCATTCGCCACATAGCAGGAAGTAAACACCAGTGCCGCATCCTTTGCATGGAGTTTCGCAATTGTAGCCTCCAAGCTCACCGCATGTTGATTGTGCCCGGATATGTTTCTCGTTCCACCAGCACCGGCTCCATATTCATCGAGAGTTTCGTGCATGGTCTTCAAGACTTCAGGGTTTCTGCCCATGCCAAGATAATCATTGGAGCACCAAACCGTAACCCGCTCATTCTTGTCCGACATATGGGCGCGGGGAAACTCCTTGGCCAAGCGATTGATGTTGTTGAAGTAGCGGTAGGACTTGTCATTGTGCTTCTTGTCCAACTCGGCATTGTAGAATCCCTCGTAGTCGAATTTCGCAGCATTGTGGTGAGCAGGTGCTGGCTGGTGAGTAGGTTTGACGTTTTGAGGATACGGGACTAATATTTTAGCGGGGTAAATTCGGAATTCGTGAAAGAAGCAGCATACCTTTTTCGCGACCAAACAAAGTGTCCTCGACCGCTCTGGCCTCTTGGTGACGAGTAGTATGGAGTCTGGCCTTGCCGGAGTTCACTTTGCCAGAGAATGCCCTAATGGCTCCGAGAGCAGCGACGCCGCCAAGACCGACTTTTCCTGCTCGTGCGGACTGGACGGCGAGGGCTTTGCCCATAATGGGGCAGCGACGAGCAATGGTCTGCAGATTGGACATGCTGCCGCCGCCGGGAGAGGCATGACGGGCCGAGGTCGAGAGGGAGCGAAGAGTGGCTGGTGAGGCCTTCTTCAAGAAAGGGCACATGGCCTTCGATTGACGGAGTACGGCATCCATGGTGGATTTTGCGGCGTTCTGCCGTTTGTGACTGGGTTTCTTTGTTGTGAAGAATTCCTGTCAACAGGAAGAGGGTGTAGTGAGAGTTGAGTCAGGGAGGAAAATGGGGAGGGGGGAAAGGTTCGGATTATGTGTTCTGTGACCTCGGTGAGGTGGAGTCTGACGCTAGACTAAAATGCGTCGGCAGAGACCGCAGAGGCCAGGCCAGACAGAGGCTGGGATAAATAATTCCGGCCCACTTGAAGCCACTCCATCGTAAATCTCAAATAAGCAGCTTACACGAAGTCGTGATTGGTCAATTATCGCTGTAAATAGTCTCACTTTTCCACATCAAGACACTTCTTAAACTGGCTCAAGCCCATTACCGGCGATGGTTTGTATTGGTTCGGATGGCAATGGGATGGGAGATCTGCCGGCTAGTTTTTGTCTCCTTTACTTCTTTCATCGATGCTTCTTTACCCCCACATTCTCGACTCAAGGCGAAGTCCGCCACTGACGACGACATCGGTTCTTATTTCCACGGGACGAGGTTCTTTGACCTAGATTGGGGTGAGGCATTCACTTGGAGGAGATGAAGAACTCTTGGGAAGCGAATACATATACCAGATATGACACTAAGCTATTCATTCAAATGCAGGAAGTGACACAACGCCACCGGGTCATCTATTCTCAACTATAAGACAAAGGGCAGGTAAGCAGACGCTTTCATCGCCAGCGTAAGCAATCTTCCCTCGTGCCATCTTATTCTATACATGGTATTACGAGGAGCCAGTAACACAGTCAAGGACAATTCTTGAAATCCGAACATGTATAAAAGACGTGACGTGAAGGTATTCAATTCAAATGCCGAAAACTCCGATGTAAGTGTGTCACAGCCTCCCCTGTCCCTAGAAGCAATTTCACTCATCCAGACCCTTCACATTCTCCTTTAGGAAAGCAACAATATCGTCGACGCCCTTCGGTTTGTTTAACCAATGCGGACTCTCATCCTCCTTGCACTTATATTCCTCCCAGTACACAGAGAAACTAAGCGCCCTCAGTCCCTCTCTGAGATTCTCCCCGTCCCTATAAAATACCACATCGTCCTTTCTGTCGTGCCCAAGAAAGATTGGGGTGCTGAAAATGGATTTGGACTCTAATTGGAGTGCATGAATAGCGCCGCTGACTGTATCGACATCATGTACGCTTACACTCAATGGGATATCGAAGAGCCTCCGAATCTCGCGGGTTGTCCTGTATCGTTCGTCCTCATCCCTCTTCTTTGCGATAGCTTCAATCTCCTTCCGAAATGGGAGCCAGCTGCACAAGCCAATGAAACCACCGAGCTTGATGCCGCCACAGAGCAAAGCATGGATAGCAGTTGCGCAACCCTGGCTTATACCGCCCAAAATTATTCGTTCCGGTGGGATAATCTCCATTTCCTCCTTCACAATCTCCATCACTTGCTCAATACTCTCTCTCAGTCCCTTCACTTGCAGCTCTTTCTTCCTCTGTGGCTCTTGTACCGACCACATATCGAACCACATCGACTCCTCGTAGTTGAATCTGGAGTAAATCTTCATACCAGAATTCGGGAATACCCATTTGACGTGTGGGAAGATGTCGTCATGCAGGAATTTGTCGTTGGAGTCTTGAGACTCGAGAAGGGCTGAGCAGAACTCTCCAGCGGTGTCTTCGCGGTCGTGGAGGAGGATGATAGTGTGCGTGTGGCCTTTCAAAGGAGCAACGACTGTTGTTTCGTTTTCCATGATGGCGTGTATTTGCTAGTCTTGTGTGAATTTGAAGTGTGTTTTGGTAAAAGCGAACTGGAACAAATAATTGGAAATTCTCCATTTGCGGTCGTGGTGGTATTTTAACGCGAAGAGTCATGACCTAGCCGGATGGGGTGATGCTCGTCACTATTATGGGAGCTTGAGTCTGTCGTCACCACTAACGTCTTCTATGCGGTAGATGAGGTTTCACAACGGAAGCTACCTTAGGTTCCGACTTCCACATTTGCTGGCAATCACAACACCGCACGTTTTCACGATAGAACAGCTGCTTTTCATATCACACAACTGAGTATCTTTAGCCTTCTTTCCCTTTCACCTCTTCACCTTCACAACAAATCAGTTTGCGTTCCTAAACCATCAACGTTACATCCTATTCGATCTTTCCAAACTCCGCAATCACCCTCTCACTCATCGCCACGATGAGATCACTTGCCACGAGACTAGTGATACGACCGTCAAAGATCGCTCTTGCCCAATCCGTCGCAGGTCGCAGCCTAGCACGTCATCACCAAGCAAGCCCTCTCCGCAACCGACGCACAGCAGTCGCTGTCCACATCCGTGCGGTTATTGAGCAAGTCCCGCCAAAGTATGCGCTTCATTGGTAGGCTCACCCTTCTCGACCTGGAAAGATCTCGATCCTAACACGCAGTCACAGGCTTCATTTGCAATGTCCTCTCAGAGCAAATGGCGAGAAGAGTTCAGCTTTGTCCAAGTCATCTGGCAGAAAGCAAGCATCCTCTCGCCGCCCCGACGATGGCAGCAACATGAGGTACTATCTCGAGGATGGCGTCGCTCTCATTGGTGGCGATATCGTTTTCTTCAGTATTGGATGCGGCCTTGCCCATATCTTGAATGCGCAGTATGGGGATTCAGTGGTTTATGTCGATGGTCCGTATAACGTTATCGTTCCTCTGGATGTGCCGAGGAGAGCGAGCCGGAAGAAGAATGAAGGTGGACAGTGCGTGGTGAAGGGAGAAAGAAGTGAACGTGAAGTCTCAAGTTTCTCAAATACTTGAGTATCTCAAGTTGTTAACCACGTCTGGACATTCAGATAGAGAGAGGGGCTTTGAGATGACGGGGAGCTCGTGCTTTCATGCAGACCAGAAATGCTCATAAACCAAAACATCTCAAGTTTCAAACGATGACGAAGTCTTGAACGTTGATACCTCGCCCTCTCAAAGCTGTCGAGGTTAATCGAGGGTCTCCGTATTCTGATATTCTTCCGGAATTCAAGTCTTCGAACCACAATGTCCGTATTGCACCATCAGGGTTGTGTTCCCCATCATGAAAATTGCCTAGGCTATCTCTGAACCGAATACGCCATCCAGGAGGCAAAGGTCCTAGTCTTGGATCATTCTGTGTTTTGATGATTCCGTCGTTAAATAATTGACAGGAATATCCATTCGTTCCCACCCACTCCGCTTTCCACGAGACACCATCTTCTGATCGTTTAGGCAGAGGACCGAGAAGACCTTGACCTTCCATCAACCCATGTGTATAGCTCTGTCCGCGTACTAGAAAGCAATTACCAGAGCCGGAAATTGGGTGGAGAATGATCGGCATACGAAATCCAAGGAAAATGCAAACGATGTCGCCTGTCTCAGTTGAAGCGGGGCCAAGGCCTATGTAACCGCAACTGGCTGTGAAATATCTCCGTCCCCGAAGATATTGAAGCGGAAGGTTGGTGGCCTCATGGGGATTATTGGTGAATTTCACGTAGTTCTCTGGCGATCACTGTCATCTGAAAGTCCGGAATAGATATTTCCACATCTTTCCTTCGTCAGGCCCGAGACAAGAACACTTGTGAAAGCGTCAATCATCGACGAACCATCTACATACTTTGCAGTCATGAAGTCTGAAGGCTCCCAAGTCTGACAGATCTTTGCAATAGATACCAACGAAGCTCCAAACGGAATGGGGGCCTCAACGGATCCAACTGTTGCAATTCGTACACCTGATATTCTGAGACTTTCGTCACCTTCACTGTAGACGATATCGTGCTCGGAGAGGCATGCTGCAAATGCGTTAACAAAAGGCTCAACGGGGTTTGATAGGTCCGGTATCCACGAGGGAACGTGTGTTGGATCTCTAGGGTCCGCAGCCAAAGCATGAGGTGTCACAGGGACTCTTAACACCTCAGAGTCAACTGGTCCAATGGTTTCTTGTGAGCTTTTAAGATTCCCCAGCCGCCCCAACTCTCTCGACACGCCACATTTTCTCAGCACCTCAGCCTCCGTCGGTAGCTGGGGGCCTCTCAGGACGTCAGAGCATTTTTCTGCCACAAAATCTTTGGGAGGCTTAGAAGGGTTAAACGCCACACCGTGCTCGAAGAAGATAGGACGCTTAAAGTTCTTGATATAGCTCAAGTAGAAGTTCTTATATACCTCGTACGAAGATAGAGTATATTCTGGGTGAGGACGATCCCTATACGAACTAGGAAAGAGGCTTAAAAGTGCATAAACTTTATCCCGTGGATCCTGGCATATCTTCTCCTGAACTAGTATGATGAGTAAATCAACGCTCCAGGAATTAATTGGTATCCTCACTAGGGCGTCAAACGCCCGGGCTACTTCTCTAGGCGTAATTGAAAAGTATATTGATGCAGCACCGCGAAGACCCAGGCTGAAGACTTGAGCAGGCAAGTTGCGACTCCCAACCAGTAGAGACATTTCTCTGGATAACTGTGCTTCTTGAAATACCCACAATCGGGAGAACCAGTCTCTTTGCAGAAGTCGGAAAACTGCTAGCAGCCATAGGAGTTCTGGCATGGCAGTCTTCTACAGGCTATTGTGATACAGGCGTTCCGCTTCAGAACCCTCTATATAGAGTAGCGTATGAGTAGTTAGATTATACTGCGTACCTAAGCTAATGGTCTCCAGCATATCTATCGCTAGACAGCTGTTGTCTTTCTCGGGACCTAGCCAGACTACTACTTGGCGTGCAAGATGAAATATCCGGCCCATTCGAGCAACCTCATGGCTTTTTTCGATATGGCTGGATTGGTTGATACAGAGGGCGTCGATCCATAGAATACGGCCTAATGGTTTCCGTAGGTGACGAAGTGCGACCTCCAAGTTTCGTGTGATGGGTAGCGTAGATTTCTCAGCTTCGTGGGGCTTTTTGGAGCTTGGGTATTTTTTGCCACCTCGATGTATTTCAAACGGCGTCTGGCGTACGATCAGAGTACCCGGGTCTTCTTGAGAACCCCAGACGTACGGCAAAGCTTCGTAGATTGGGATCAGGTTCTGATCCACCTCGTCATCGCCACCCAAAACAGAACGGT
Organism: Cairneyella variabilis; assembly: GCA_001625345.1. Classification (NCBI taxonomy): domain Eukaryota; kingdom Fungi; phylum Ascomycota; class Leotiomycetes; order Helotiales; genus Cairneyella; species Cairneyella variabilis. The sequence continues at coordinate 19,543 of AYLM01000413.1, forward strand.
TTATTGGATCCACGTCCGATACTTCCGGATTCCAGTCACGAGCAGCATCGGACGAAAAGCTTGGCGGTCTATGCTTAGCATTTCGCCTAGTATTTTGCCTAGATATAAGAGGTGCATGGAGTATCTCAATCTCAATATCGTCCTCGAATTCACCAGGCAGCAGCCTGATCAGCCTCAGCTCCTGGGTCGTGTCGTCCAGCGGTCGATACTCATATCTCGGCATGCTGGAAAGTGGTCATATCGGCTCGAGGCTTTTCACAGGTGCTTGTGACTCATAGCATGGTGACCTTTAAACGCTGTGGTTGGAGATTTTTCAGTTGATGGAGAGGCTGATGAAGTTGAGTGGAGAAGAAGTTACTTTTTCTGCCCAACGTTGCTGGCCTTGCTGCCTTAAGCTGCTGTGCCTGCCTCAGATAACTTCTCCGCTCCCTTATAACTTAGCACTTTACATAACAAATTCTCCATATACTAATTGCCCCAGCCTCTACAACGTGGCGGACATAGCCCTCCATGTAACACTACTTACAGATACGACAGGACCAGTAGCAGCCATCTACTGTCTTAAATCGCGGGTATCCGAGAAACTGATATATTTGAAAATGTCAGCTTCAAGGACACTAATCCTACTGCCAGTAGACTGTTCTCGCGCTGCAGCAGCCTTGTTCCTCGGCCACGGTAACCCGAGAACCGTATACAACATCTCCAGACCCGAAGCAGGCTCAGACTACAAATTTTTGAGAATATCTGCAATAAGACTAGCCTGAGAGCAGAGATTGTGGAAACGAGCGATAGAGAACTTGATGAGTATTGGTTTGAGAAAGGTCTTCCGAGGATGATGTTGGAGGAATTTCTCGAATCGCTGATGAACCTTTGTGTGAATGAGGAAACTGTGGGTAAGAATGAGGATATCGCTTTGAGAGCCCTTGGCATAGACTATATTTAATCTTGTGACCAATTTTATCTGTTCATCTAATAAGTTCCAAATATATGTAATGCCACGATCCAAGCTTTGAAGCGCGAGATGCTGCTTCACGAAGTATGATTGAAAGCTACTTGAATGGAGAGACCGGAACAAAGTGTCATATCCAATGCATTGCAACATCCGCGTTGGTTTCAGATGACAGCCCCCAAGGAAGCAAATTGAGAGCAGATTCTCTGGCTAAGTAGGTCACTGGTGTGTGAACGCCCAGTCGTCAGGAAGCCTCAATTTTGGCGGTAGTTGATATTGTCCAAGACAACTACCAGGATTCTCACAACCATTAAGATTACAACGCCCATATAGCCGACAATAGCATTCATCGGCACGTGGGCAAGCCTGAGTATTGAGCTGTTGTAGGTCAACACCACTAGACTCATCTTGCTTGATGAACAGAATGTGCCAAACGTATGATAGGATTCGACCTGCGATCTTGTCGTCTCGAGGTGCTACTTTGCCACTCTGCAAGTCCTCTTTGGTCCTGCTGAGCCCGCTCCCATCAAGTAGCCACTGTCGTATAGCAACATATTCATCACGAGAATGCTGCCAGATTCGATCCCGGGCGACGACGAATTGGGCACAGCACTGAGCACGGAGAAGAGTAGTCCGACCAAGTATGTTCCCAGGACCATACTCGTCGCTACCAAATAGGGTCTTCAAAGCCCCTGGCAATGCCGCATCAGATACGGCTCGCGCGTCCCATGGCTGGAGCATGGCCTGTGTAGATACCTCCAAACTCCCCTGAGGCGCCGTGGCTGGTGGACAAGTGCTCAAGCTCCAGTCGCAGCGGAGGTTGTGATATCCCCAAGGGGCGAGTGCGTTTGAGATATTGAGAGAGGAGAGTAAAGCTGCATTGTCGTAGTCAGGTGCGTCGTTGTGCCAAGCCCATCGGCTCCCATGGACGAACACCACACCAGCCGCGGGAATATGCTCGTAATTATCAATAAGAAATGTCAAATATGCCATTGCCTCATGTCCACGATTCTCAGGCACTTGGAGAAGAGTTGAGCTCTTATCAATTGGTGCGTCGGCTGTGTAAACGCAGAGCTGATATTGATCGTCCAGCGCCTGGAGCCATCCAGGATCGCCATCAGCAGTGGTTCGGGCCACGACCAAGGCCGGCTTCGAGCTCTTCGCCAGGCTGGGACATATCCCACGCGCCTCGGGCAACTTGGAAGACGTCGTTTTGTACCGAATCTTGTTCCATGCGAAGGTTTTGTTGAACTGTGGGCGGTTGAGGAACAGAATCAGTGTCAACAGAACACCAAAGACGACGAACTGAATAACGGCTTTTCGCGTCCTCCGCCTCATTTTGAAGCAAGGTGCTCTGGCCTCACAACGTTGCTGCTGATGGCAGTTTTGAAGAGTTGTGGCATGTCGTTTTTGTCGAATTCTGTGCAGCCGGCTAACTCGGAGATAAACTTAGGATCCGTGCCCAATCCGGAAAGTGCGATAGCGATGAGCGAAGTTCAGACCGTACAATGTAGCAAACATAGATAGACAGCTTGGGGTGACAAGATATGGGAGAATAGATGCCATTTGACAGAAAGAACTTACATTATAAGGAGTGGACGAGCACTATGTAAATTTGCGAGTTTTAGGTGTGAAAAATGGGCAAGAGCTAAGCGAGCCAATAACTTTCACAGCGGATTTCTGCTGGGAAAAATTGCAAGACTTTTATTTGAGATGATATCTAGGTAGAAACAATTAATTTTTTCTTCATATACAAACCTCTCGTAAGCTGCAAGTCTTAAGTCTCTCAAATCTGCAAGAAGCCGAGCCGTCTGCTTGGAGTCTATTTTTGGGGCATGGCCGAGTGTCTAAGGCGCCAGGTGGGAGAAAGGGTGAATCTTGCGATGTGCAACAAAATCCGGGAATGGCTGACTATTGGTTAGAGTTGGGAAAGTCCACCTGACCACTCGATGGAAGGATGTACGAGGTGCATGAGCGATGTGCAACAGCATGCAGGTCTATCCATTCACCAATCGAGCCGGCTGGTGAAGTGGGACATCCAAACGAGTGAATCAAAAGCCATACATGGAGAGTCGTCACGAGCTTATTAGGGAGAGTGTCTCGAGATATCGACTCATCATTTCTCAGATCATAGCAGAATGATCCTTGAGAGCTGAGTAACAGGTACGAGATGGTCAGCACCAGAAGCAGAGAATGGTTGGTCTTTGGGAAGCAGCTGATCAGGTGACATATGATTCCCCGTTGTGAATAGATAACCAGTCACCACCCACTGTATACTACGTACAGGGGAAAATGGTAGTTATCCGCCACATATGATTTACCCAATTAGATACCAAGAAGTGATATCCTGACCAGGTTATTGGTCAGCCCACTCCGAATTTTCCACTTTAATTGAACTCGCTTGACAATTATTACCCGCTGTAGGTTGTAGGCACCTGGATCCCTGGATCACATGCTAGCGATCGACACCGAACCCAAATTGTTGGAATTCATCGGCGTCCAATCCAAAATCAAGCGAGCCGGGCCGACGAATTGGGGATCTCGGGACAGAGTTCCAGCCTGCAAAACCGTTTATGCATGTGTTGGTGGGTGTTGCGCTGCGATATGCAACAAATGTGATTGTGAAGAGAAAAGTCGGTGAGGGTTCGGGAAGGAGGAGATCGTTCTCGGAGGAATTACTTGTTGGATTGTTGGAGATGGTACAGGAAGGTACCTATTGGGACACGTATTTGGGACCTGTATAAGTGATTTGGCCGTGCGAATTGGGACGTCCTGTCAGCTCTCTTCGCCGCTTCATCCACGGCCCCACATCGCGATAATTTCTGAGTGGAAGACAAAGAAGATTGGAAGATGAAGAAAGCAAAATTTGAGTGTTGTAAAGCATCGCTCAAGTGGTGATACAGACATTGAGAAGTAATGACCTATTCCACCTGACCGCCGAGGCAAAGAACGTTGGATTTTCCGGAGCTTCTTGGACTTTGAGACAGCTGTTCGTTCTCACAAAAACGAATATCAGGTGATACACTTTCCGCAATGTAATTATCTTAACTGCTATCTATTTGTGCCTTCTCTGCCAGTAGGCAATAGTCAGGTCATACCCTTCCTCCTCTATAGAGACTACCTATCCAATCGAATCCAACCCCTTCGTTGTAAATGACTCAAGTATACCCAATCACGTGTGGCCAAAGCTCTCGAACCAAATTTCCCGGTTTGTTGCACGTCGCAAGCAGGCTATTGCTTTATCTAGATCGGGTCGGCACAGGTCCTGCGTTGATCATTTCGCGCAGCATGTCGTGCATTGAGCGGATACCTGCTCTGAGTGGCGTTCAGCACCAACAAAATCTTCGAGACCTTGTTATTTTGGGAGACATGACTGGAAAAGAATCAGAGACTTCGGATTGGGGCCAAGAGACGTGGATCTAAGGAAAATGTAAGCTTTTGAAGGTTGATTTGGGAAAGGAAGGGGGTATCTTGGCTTCCAGCTGAAAATTTCTGGGTTTAGGAAAGTCGATGCGGGTAGATCAGCGTGGGGGTACTCTTCCCCCCTTTAATTACTTGTAATAGTGGACCTTAGAGCACAGACATTCTACCATACAAAATCCGGGCCCACTGTTACAAGTAATT
>AYLM01002245.1:0-46085 GCA_001625345.1 Cairneyella variabilis
GAGGAAGTGTGGTGCGAGGAGTGGGGAGTGGGTTGTGGTTTCGGGGGCTGGTGGGGGACTGGGGCATTTGGCGGTGCAGATTGCAAGTAAGGGGATGGCGTATAGGGTTATTGGGGTTGATGCGCCCGGGAAGGAGAAGCTTGTGCTGGAATGTGGAGCTGAAGCCTTCATTGATGTAACGAAATTTGACAGTAAAGGCATCAAGGACGAAGTGTTTAGGGTCACGGAAGGGACGGGGGCGCAAGCTGTTATTGTTTGTGCGGGTGTTAATGGTGCGTATACTCAGGGGCTGCAGATGCTAGGTTTTGCTGGCACGCTGGTTTGTGTTGGTATGCCGGAGGGTGAACCGAAGGAAATAGGAGGCAGTTTCCCTGGCGCGATGTGTGGTGGGCAGAAGAGGATTGTTGGAAGTAGTGTGGGTAGTCAGTTAGAGTGTATTGAGGTTTTAAGGATGGCTGCGAGGGGAATCGTGAAGACACATTTTAGAGAGGAGAAGTTAGACAAGCTTGGAGCTGTATTTGAGGAGATGAAAGAAGGAAAGATGGAAGGGAGAGTAGTGTTGAATCTGAGCTGAGACGCTCTGCGAAGAGGACGCTTCTTTGGTACTTGCATATGTGGGGAGAACATCGCTTGCGTAGAGATATATCTGGTGACTTCGAATTCTAGAGAGAGAATAAATTCAAAGAGTCCTGTAAATCTGAAGACCAAGATCTGGGGCCTCAGCTTCATCAGAGGTTACTTACATCGCCTCGAGTATTTTTGCCTCAGATTCTTGAAGAAAAGGAAAGCCCGCTGTCAACCTCGAAACCCAAACCCACAAAAAAATGTGAGAAGATTCAACAGAGCCCAATATCTCCTTTAAGCAATCTATATCAAATTTCATCGGCTAAAATGGCAAAACAGGCTCCCTGCGTTCCCTATAGTCTCAGGGAACATAGAGAGAAGAAGAGCCCGGCGAGTTGGGGTTTTCATTTTCTCGAGTGCTGACCTTTGCCATCACACTAAATCGTATGCGGGCTTGGCGATGAGCAATCTTGGTGTGGAAGACATGAGCTTTATATCGATGTGTAAAGATCAGCTGCGTGGGTTTGAGAAATCGAAGGGTATTGGTAAGAAGCATACTGTGTTAAGACCGAAGTCAATAAAGCTGACAGAGAAGATTGTATTGATATGGGTGGAGGAGAATTAGGCAGAACTAAACGGTGACTAGAGTATCGAACACCATTTGACGTGTAAAAAGGGGAACATTCTTCGAAGACAAGACACGCGTTTAAGTCAATTCGGTGCTACAGGCTATCGAAGCCAGGAAATGGTCCCCCAAAGAAATCCAAATTCGGTTGGAAGAGGTCACCTTGCATTGAAGATACATCCATGTCCACATTCATGAACAGATCCATGTCCATAAGGAAAGAGTCATCGAGCTCTTCAGTTCCTTGGGTAGTTGTCACATTCTCGGTGTACGTTGTGTTTCTACTCAATTTTTTAGCTGCTACGATCTGTACTGTGGATTCTTGGGGGAAATTACGGGTCGAAGTCTGCCCATATGCTCGACATAGCCATCTGATTCGACGTATCCACTTTGAACTCAGTCTCTTTCTCTTCTCTCTTGAGTCCTAGGTTCGTCAAGCGTGTCGGTAGTTCCTGTGCTACGCTCTTGCAGAAACCCACCTGTTCCATACCCTCCACAATTTCAACGCAAATCTCGATATCGTGTCGCAGCTCAGGATTATCAGACCTTGTGATCGCCAGAACAAGGATCATGACGACCTTCAGTGTGCAAGTGCAATCAAAAGTCACAAGACTTGAGAGACTGCGATCCGTTGACATAGTTTTCAAGATAACCATTGCGTTCTTAGCTGCGTCAATACACATGTCGCCTAGCTTCTCAAACCAGGCTTTCTTGGGTCCAGTGAGTTTTGAGCCTTTGATGACAAGGTAAAGAAGGAAGGGCTGCGTTAGAAGCATCATGGCATTCCAGTAATTCAAGTGCAGAATTCCAATGGATCGTCGATGTGTCGGAGCAACAGGAACGCCCCACTTGAGATGTGATGGCATTGCTGCAAGCCACTGTTGCAGTTGAGAGACGTAATTTGTGACCTTGGAGAAAGCAATTGTTCTCGAGTCTAAGGAACGCTCAGGATATATGGTCTGAATGATCTCGCGCTTCAGGCGGCAGAGGGTGGTAGAGACTGAGAGACATCCGAGCGGGGTGTTTGTGCCAGGACTGAGAACTTGCTCAGATGGTAGAGGCGTCTGAATGCGAAGACTTCGCTCGTCGCTAAGGCAGGGACTGCCGCATCGGGAGGCAATTTCCTGGTCCATGATGTATAGAGTCCACCAAATTCTGCGATTTTGTTGCTTTGTCACAGGGCTTTGACTGGCGGGAGATTTGTCGTGCTGAAGGCCGAGAGAGAATGCGATTTGCATGCTTGTTCCCATATAGAGATAGGAGGTGATGCGAAATTTGAAGGTAAGCGAAGCCAGACTCTGGAAGTCTCAATTAGTTCTCATATCCCACACATTGGATCTCAGCAACTCACCAAAATGGCCAGAGCTCTGATGCTATCAATATCCGCCTCGTCATGCACTGATGGGACCAGCGCCTTAGCGAGGGCTAGATATTCATCCGAGGATTTTGTATCTGGGTTCCTTCGAGCATCTTGAGATACAAAGTCCCCAAATAGTGAGCTTCTTGAATTATCTTCTGAAGCGGCTCCCAGTGAAAAGATCGCATAGAGTGAGCAAAGCCATGAACTGGAGGCTGACCCGCTGCCTCTCACATAGGTTTCATCCAAGCGGGCGTGGAACTGTTCGATTGGATACAGCCAGTATATGCAATGAACTTCCTCAAAGAATCGGGCGACGTAATAATCGCAGTATGAGCGAGGTGGAAGGTATGGGTCGCCTGGGGAAGGAAGAATTCCTAGAAACTGAGCTCTCGCGGGCTTTTGAGGAGGAAAACTGTCCTGGGGTGGAAGAATAATCTTGGACTCTTCTAGTTCAGGACTTGGAGGGTCTTTCATCGTGCTGACTGCTGCATTGAAAGCAATTTCCGAGTATGCACCAACATAGCCTTCAACAACGGTCAGCAAATTCTTTCACTTTTGGCATGGTAACTTACGATACTCTCCGAGCGAGTCCTGCATCAAACACCCCAATTGTTCATGTAAGTCTCCAATCTCTTCCGTATCAGGTTCCGACTCTGTTTGGAAAGCTCCATCCGAGCTTGGCGACTCGTTTGCTACTTTGGTTTCCGAAGGCGCTTTCGCTGGTGGCTGAATTGGGCTATTGCCGTCTTTGAGGCCGTTTGCAATGTTTCTTAACGTCTCCAAGTTGAGCTCTTCTTCAGGGAGAAAATGGCGCAGAATTTGCATCGAGCATCGATACTCTTCTTCTGAAACATGGTAGTACGGTCTTTGCTTCGGCCTCGTGGCAACTCCACACTCAGCGCCAATGTGAGCACAGTATCTACACGGGCCAGGAACTATTGAAGCGTCAGAGCTGTTACTATCTTCGTAGTGCTCGCTTATAGTATTTATTTCTAGGCTCAAGGCAGAAGTCACAAGCTTTGCTTAGATTAGGGATCACTAACTTGGGTTAATGCACTTTGAATCTATCAGCTACCATCGCGAAAACGTCTAAGATGACACTTACCTTCGTTTTCCTAGTTTTACATCGATCACAGCTCTTCGGCGTCCGGACCTTCTTCGCCTTCATCTGATTGCTATTCAACGAGAGGCTGCCTCTCCGCGGCCCACTTTCTGTAAGTCGATTCTCAGTCATTGCTGTGGCTCATAGTATGCAGCAGTTTCACTCTCTCAAGAACGAAAACGACTCGAAGACGTGCTGTCGTCCATTGATATACGGATAGTAACTGCCGTCCTCGTGCTTCGGGAGCAGAGTCGTGAAGACGTGGCTGGAGTCCAGAACCGAGTCAATGGGATCGAAATGGGAGCTGGGAGTGGGGCGAAGAGTGCCGTCGGGGAGGAGTATATGCAGGGTTCTTGAGCATTGGGCCAGTGGGAGCGGAGGCGCGGCACAGCCTTTGCAGCCAGAATGCGGGGTCGCTGTCCCTTCGCCACTTTTTACCAAGACCCTGGTATCCTCAAGTCTTTCGGCTGTGAAATGAAGGATAAACGTTTAAAGATATTTCGTACTCTTCTGAAGTACGAGTTGAGGTTCAGAGTTGCAGTAATCATGCACAATGTCGAGAACAAAAGGCGTAGAAAGTTCGAAGTCAGACGGCCTTCTTCGAACCTTGATCCTAAGTAAAACACTTTGCGGCAGATTTGCTTCAAACTTACAACCCTCCTGGGTACGTATTATTCTATTCATGTCATCTAAAACTTGCAATGTCTTACGCCTCAAAGGTCTTTTCCCTTGCATCCATCCTCTAAGTCTTTTTCTTTTCGTCCCGTTCGCATTCATTCATCTCTTTGACTCACAATTCCTTGCTCAAAATCCAGTCTGTCTGGACACAGGTCCCCATCTTAAAGTCATGCTCTCCATGTTTCTTCACGAAGCCCAATCTCCTGTACACACTTTGTGCCTTGAGATTCTCTTCCCAGACCCCCAGCCAGAGCGTTTTGAAGCCTTCCTCTCTCGCAATTTGCTCAACCTTCTCAACTAGCAATCTTCCTATCCCGCTCCCATGGTACTCAGAGCTCACATACAAGCGCTGCAGCTCAACTTGCTTCTCTACTCCTTCCAAGCATGGTTCCGTGGTTCCTCGGGTGAGTTGAACGAAACCAACCACGTGATCCGGATTTGAAGTGGGAACAGCCACAATCGTGTTTATATTGGGATTTGAGATATCGTTAGCGATGGCTTGGTGACTGTACGCTGAGAGCAGGTAGGCTTGCAGGTCCGCGGCTGGCATGGAGTACCCGAAGCTGGAACTGAAGACTGAGGAGCCGAGATTGGCGATGAGTTCGGTGTCCTTGAGTTGAGCGGGTCGAAGAATAACGGCTTTCTTGGCGGGAGGAGCAGTAGGATTACCGTTTGTTTGGGTCATGGTTGGAGAGGCTCTCGGATGACAGTAATCCGAAGAAGGTCGAAGTGGAGTGAAAAGACAACGAGATCCTTGAAGGCCAATTGAGTCTTTCCGGGTGTTCAGTGAAGACTTATAACAGAGGAACTGGATCAAAATGCCTGGGAGAGAAGTATAGCTGGGGAAGTGCAGCTCTACAGCTTGGACTTAATTTGATCCCGATATGAGATGAGAGGCTCGGAGTTCGCGTCAGATGTTGGCTTACTGACTTCTGATAGCCCACTTGAGGCTAGGAAAGAGTATTCTTATACTTAGGGGTTTGAGTCATGCAATTGATTCTGCTGAGCGCCATGACTTTCGATATCAAAGTTATTCCGGGCTTCAAATTTTCCTCCGACTTGTGCATGAAAGGGCGTAAGTTGGATCGAAGCTCAAAATGAGTTATTCTCGAATAGGTCATCCCAGCCGAAAAAACGCGCTAGCTATGCGGAGAAGTCCGGAAATGCGACCTATTCTCCAATTAACTACAAGTCAAAGTTGACAACTTCTCTGACTCAATATAGCTCTTGAATATCTCTTCCCTTTGCTTCTCAGTACATATTTATCCACCGATTCCTTTCATATCCAAGGCATCTTCCAGTATCCTTGACACCAAAATCTGATTCTACTCCGTTTCTATTCCGAACGCCGCTGAGCATCCCACCCATCATGTATCTCCGTCCAGTGCATACAGATATGCACCTTCCGACACTATACAAGTTCATTCTGAAGAATCCTCTTGGCATCTTTACTACTGCTCTCCCGTCTACTAAATATCCCACCATCCAAAGCAGTCACGTGCCATGGGTTCTTGACGTTCCTGGTCCTGAGGAGAAGAATGCAGATGGCGAGCCAAGAATTGGAAGGTTACGAGGACATATGGCGCGAGCGAACCCTCAGACAAAATCTCTCATCGAAGCAGCTGAAAAAGCCACTTCAAACAAGATCACAGAAGAAGTTATGATTCTGTTCAATGGTCCAGTGCATCATTATGTCACCCCGAAATTCTATGTCGAGACAAAACCCAGCACTGGAAAAGTCGTCCCAACATGGGATTATTCCGCTGTTCAAGTTTACGGGATTGCAACGATCCACTACGATACCTCATCTCCGGAGTCGAACTCTTTCCTCGCGACTCAAATCGATGACCTGTCTCGGCAAAGCGAGGAGAAGATATTCGGCTACACAGGCGAAAACGGCGCTCCGAAAGCATGGAACGTCAACGAATCGCCGGCAAGCTATATCGCCCTTTTGAAGAAAGCAATCATTGGAATCGAGATTGAGATTACGAGGATGGCTGGTAAGTTCAAGATGAGCCAGGAGCTGGCGAATGCCGATCGAGCTGGCGTAATCGAGGGATTTCAGAAGCTGGGCACCGAGGAAGCAGATCTCATCGCTAAGACTGTGAAGGAAAGGGGGGAGTTGAAAGATGCGCAGATGGTACGGAAGGTCTAGAGATTTACTTCTCGAGATAGTTGAGATTATTTGACGACTCGTAAGAATTTAGGAGCTGATGACTGTCAGGATGAGGCACTGGGACGGAGTTTTGTTTGATAGATTTCAAGTGAATGGCCTTTCTCGGACTTTAACAGGAAATTCGCTTGCTCGCTACAGATCCTCCCTCACAGAATTTAAAACTTCTTTCTGCTTTTCTCTTCACTTTCGTGGTGAGCCTCCTCAAAACTACGACAGTCTGACTTACGCGTTCTTGGGCTTACTTTGATCACTTTTTTCGGACATTGGTGCCTTCCTCGTATGCCTGGCCTCTTCCTCGTGTGATTGGCTCCCTGTTGCGAACCTTTACTCCTCCCCGCATATCAATATTCTACATTTTTAATAAATCTAAGTTGAGATAGTCAGCACCTCCTATTTCTCACGTAATACATGATCTCGCAGCATGTGACTTCAATTGACATGGATGTGGATATTTAAGACCTAAGAAGTCCTCAGGCAGCTCTCATTATTTTTATACACATTTTTAAGCCTAGTAGCATCTGTAATTATATTGGACATCAACATGGGTAGCACTACCGTCCAATTACATGTTCTTATCGTGGGCGCCGGTATTGCTGGTCTCAGTGCAGCAATTGCGCTGAAAAAGTGCGGCCATAAAGTTGAGGTAAGTATCCTGGGTAACCCTTTCCAAACAATTCATTGAACAGATCTAGGTTTTCGAGCGCTCCAACCTCAACAATGAAGTTGGTGCCGCGGTGACTATTTCACCAAATGGTTCACGAGTCCTGCAAGCTCTTGGTTTAGACTTCAAAAGAGTCAGCGGAGTGCCAATCCAGTACTTGCGTCTATATGATGGCGTCACGCTGGAGAAAATGACCGAGGTGGACATGGGAAATGGAGAAGAGCATGGTGCGCCGTTTGAAGCGATGCATCGACAAGATTTGCACTCGGAGCTTGCGCGTCTTGCGTTGCAAGACCCGGAGCCTGGGGAACACCTCGTGACAATTTACAAAGGTATTAGAGTCTCTACAGTTGATGCAGAAAATGCGAGAATCACTTTGAACGATGGGAGAGTGTTTGAGGGGGATCTGTTGATTGGTGCCGATGGCCTTCACTCGGAAGTCCGAGTGGTTGCTTTAGGGAAGAGGGAAGATCCGATTGATACTGAATGGCAGATGTATCGGTGGTTGCTGCCAACGGCGAAGGTCATGGATGATCCGGTTATGAGAGAGATGATGCCCGGAAAGATCAGAGTGGCGTTTGATATTGCAAATGAGGTGGGTGATAGTGTGGTGAGGCTGGTGTGGTATGAGTGTCGAAAGTAAGTCTCCGATCTCAAGAAGCGTTTTCTATGATGACTTCTCTTGTCTGAAACAATGAACACTGACTTGATGTAGCGGAGAGGTCCAGAATTTTGCAGGCTCATATCGTGGACTTGACGATCAAACCAAAGTCGAATGCAAGTCCCTAACTTTTCTAAACTTGCCATTGAATCTATAATCAATACAGCATCTGATTTGGATATTACAGCATTCGGCCAGAAAGCAGACAAGAACCAGGTTCTCAAAGTATATGGGAAAATGAACCCCCGTATTGTCAATTGCATCAAGTAAGCCCGCTAACCCTTCAAACCAAAAGTATTCTAACAACTGGGACAGTCAAGCAGATTCCATTCTTTACTGGCGCCTTTACGAGCGCTACCCGCTCTCTACATTCACTTACCCGCTCAATGGTCCTAAGCGAACTCTGCTCATCGGCGACGCTGCGCACCCTATGACGCCGTCTACCGCTGCTGGTGCCGTTCAAGCAATCGAAGACGCGGGAGCACTACTCGGTCTATTCCAAAATGTTCCATCGAAAGTCGCTATGCAAAAACGACTAGAATTGTTCGACAAAGTAAGAGTGAATCGAGCAACAAGGGTCCAGCTCGGCTCAACGGCACCTAGAGGCGACGGAACCGATAGCCCGTTGAAACAGGTAGGCATAGCGTTGGAAGAGAAAGACGAGGATTTGCCAGTCGAGTTGAGGACCAGGGGATCTGGGTCTTTTGCAGTGAGGAATCAGAAGGAAGTTGTGGAAAGGAGAATTCAGTGGGATTACAAGTAGGTGGTAGCTTTTATTTTGTGGCTGATGTTTGAGAAGATGTTGACTGATCTCGATTTAGATACAATGTTTTCAAGAAGTGCAAAGAGGTTCTTGGAGAGGATTACTGAACTTTAGATGTCAATGTAATATGTAGGTAAGCTAGCTAACTGTGCTGCGCATCTCAAGCAAGCGTTTCTATCATTACGAGACTGTGGACTCTCTGTACTCGAGACTAAGAAGAGAGCGGAATATGATTACATTAGGGTTGGCATCACAATCCATCTCTCGTCCATTTACTCATCCAGTATCAATCTCATTCTTACTCTCAGTTCCACTCCTTTGCTCACACTGCTTTGCTTGAAATGTGTACTCATTCAGCGAGTTTTCAGAACAATTTGAACCCCTTGGCTTCAATTTTCTTCTTCTCAGGCTCCTTTTGACGCTCCCTCTTCTCAGGCTGCTTCTCCTCAGAGTCCTCATCAATTCCTTCCTTCACTCGCCTTTCGCGTTCTTCCTTCAAGGCCCTGAAGCTTTCGAGCTCTGCACGAAAGAGATCACACTCGAACTCATCATCAGTCTCAGCGAAATCACTATCTCGCTGTCCCCTTTCAAGCCATGAGCTTGCTCGATCTCGCGAAGCTTCTTGATCTTGCTTTACTGTCTCCGATGCATCATCCGAGCTCGATGTTGAGTCGTTTTTCTTTGGTGTCTTCTCATCACGATGGACAGGAGACTCTTCTGGTTGATCGGCTGAGCTGCCATTTGTTTCCTCTTGCTCGTATGGCCAGTCCTCGGGATCATAGAAAGCGTCATCGTCCTCGAGAAAATCCTCCTCCTTCTTGTCCTCCTCCTCTTCTCCGTTTTCATCAACTCCAAGCTCGTCTCTGCGTTGAGCATCAGGCTCCGACGGACCGACAGTAGTCGCTTTTCCCTCTAGACCCTTGGTCTTCTCTTCGTTCACCAACGCCAAACTCACCAGCATGCCAGCAAGGAGTTGTGCTTCATCTGCATCGACTTTCGCGCGCTTCGTGGCGCTTCCTTCACTGACTGTGTTGGCGTCGTGGTATTCGCTTTCTGGAGTTGGACCCTCTGGAGAAGAACCATCATTATCACCGACTCCATCATGGGTCACTACAGCCTTCACACATTCTACCTCGAATGATTTAGTTCGAGGAGGCTTAGCGTTGAAAAATGGCCCATGAGTAGCCTCTTGACTGTCACCGCTCTCATCACTTCCCAAACGGTCGTCGGCTCTAGGAGGAGTTGGGACTTGGACGTAATCGGATTCTGCGTTTAACTTTTCTGTGGAATCTGTGCTTTGGGAGTCTCTCGATATGCCATGGTCTGCATCGGAACTTTCAGTTTGTGCCGTTTGGGTATGGGTGTCTGGAGTTGCTTCTTCTTGAATCGAGTGCTTAGCACCTTTCTCAGGGGCTGGAGAGCTAGGAACTCCGCCCATAATGTCGATTTTTCTGCTGAGGTTAAATGGCAACGGTGGAGAGTGTGAGAGTCTTTGATGTAGGAGAAAGGTTGTTGAAAAGTTGTGAGATTTGAGGATAGATTATCCGGGACGACTGTTTCGTATTATATTGTTGAAGTGTATCTTGCAGCCTACAATAGACAAAGGTGTTTGTATGTTACAGAATCATGTTTTGACAAGTGCACGTACTTCTGCTTCTCCAAGTCTTTGAAGAAGAACATCCTTATTTTGAGTGATAACTTGCGATTCATTGATCTGCTTTGACATGCCTGTTTGAAAGGTCAATGGCTAGACCATGCAGCCTCCCGCTGCTACATTGGGGGGAGCAGGCTTGGCTTCGGGGCCGGTTTCTCTTAAGAAGCCGAAACCCTTGATCCTGACAAGAAAAGTTTCAATCGCAGATTATGTGATCTTCAGAGAGGAGACCAGCTCATAGTGCTTCTCAATTGTAAGGCTTGAGAAGTATTGCGAAAGGGGCTTAGGCGATCATCAAGCCAGCCTAAACGGAGCCTGCAGTAGATCGATCCACTGATGATAATGGGATATGATTGACAGAGGCAAAGCCCTGTATGAGTGAGTGCGTACGGTAATTCGGTTTTCATTCCCATATTCATCAACTCTCTCTAGCATCCACCACCCGCCTGCTTCATAATATACGATTCATCTCTCCTAGCTCATACAATCGTGCATCTTTGCCTTCCACTCACTCCATCAAACTTCAACTTTGCCACCCCACCTCTCCTTGCACGCAAAATCAAAAATCCATCCAACCGTCATAAAGTTCATGATAACCTTATATGCACCAGCCATCAACCCATCCAATCCGCCCACTCACCCGCGCGTCCCCAAAGAATGAATAATACACGTGGATGCCTTGGCCACTCCACCTATCAGAACCGAAGTATTAAGAGCGAATGTAGTAGCGTCCACTAAACAAGACAAGGTTTCTGCTTTCCCAAAGACGATGCAACCGACCAGCCGATGATGATGGGAATGAATATGGGTATTGGAAAGCCGAACGAATGCAATAACCGGAACGAGAACACGCAAAACCGCTGGAAGTGAAAACATCGTGTACGTGCGCTCAAGTCAAAAGTAATGCGAAATCAAGGATGGGCAGGCTTCTTCTCCTTCTCGTCTGAGTCGAAGGATTCTTCTGTAGCGTCGCTATCCGGACTTTCAGGCTGCTGGACGGGAGCTGCAGCAGGCTCGAGCTTGGCATCTGGCAGAATTGCAATGGGCGTAGAATTGGAGCTTTCCTCGGTCTTTCGAGCCTTCGAATCCTGACTACTTGTACGATCTCGAGTGGCTTCATGCGAGCTTGACAGCGTTGGAGTATTAGCTTGACTTCCGCCTCGCTGTCCATGGTAGTGGATGACTTGAGGTGGAGCATGACCCGCCTGCGTACCCAGAAGGTGCTGTGGATATGGATGCAGATCTCTTGAAGAAGTTGAGAAAGTCGAGACGACGGGTTGCTGATATCCATTGCTGCCATTGCTTGGTGTTGGCGCATGCCCGAAAGTTTGGCTATGTTCGGCTTGTGTAGGCGTGCCTGAATCAGCACCAATGGGACTGAGCATTTGGTCATTCGGTTGGCCGGTGATGCTGTTCAGACCACCTTGAATGTCGCGTAGTAAACGCACGTACTCCTCTGGGACCAAACCGCTCTCTCGAGTTCTTGGATCCTCAGCCACAAGCCAGCCTTGGCCATGCCGGTAGGATACCCAGATAACCTGTCCTTCAACCAACGGCAGTTCGTTCTCATTTTCTCGCTCGAAATCGAAGAGCGCAACCGCCTGGCCGTGCATTTCCTCATCGGGAGATGCAATAGTAAATTGGTAGTCTCGCGAGTACCGAGATTCATCATGCCGTGTAAGTCCTGGAGAAGAAGCCTGACTTGAAGCATCTGATTCGGATCTGTAGTCCTGCCCAGTTTCGTCCGTATAAGATCTGCTTGGTAATGTGCCTGCAAAGTGGGAATCTCTTTGTCGCGGGACATTATAAGGCTCAAGAGTCGAATGCCGAGCCTGTTCTGGAGGATATGTCACAATCTCTCCTCCAGGCCCATCCGCTTCGCCGCCTTGGTTGACATAATATCTCTCACTGCCATCACCTCCTGTGCCAACAAAATAGCCTCTGTCGTGATCATAATTCTCTTGGCTCAGCATGCTAGTTGTACGTTGCTCGCCTTCCTCCCTGCGGTTGCGGCCTCTGCCACGTCCTTGTCCGCTTCCAAACCCTCC
The DNA here is from genome assembly GCA_001625345.1 of Cairneyella variabilis. NCBI lineage: Eukaryota > Fungi > Ascomycota > Leotiomycetes > Helotiales > Cairneyella > Cairneyella variabilis. Next base: position 12,293 of record AYLM01002245.1, read on the forward strand.
GGAGGACTTGTGTTTTCTATGTCTTGAGCTGACAACTACTGGGCTCTGAAGATCTTCGTCCTCGCTCCATGGCGGACCATCGCCGAAATGTATTGGCGCTAATTGCTCCCCTCTCGATAGGCTCTCTCCCCACGGACCAGTGCTCCAACCACCTCTGCTATCCCACGGTGTTGGCGGATCTGACAGGCGCTTCTGCGATTCGCTTGCCGGAGTAGAGAGCCCAGAGGGAGGGTGAGATGATTCTGGTGGAGGCCCATAGTGCATAGGGTGCATCACAGGATATGCGAAGTCGCGAACCAGAGTGTATGGCAGACTCGTGTGGAAGATTGGGAATATGTGCGATGGAGGCCGCGATCTTGACGGTGCAGAGTAATTGGAATATTGTGATAACCGGTTCTTGGACGCATATGAGGCAGGTCGCTGTAGATTTGACCGTCGAGTAGGCGGCGATGTAATTAGCGGCGGTAACGGAGGATGGTTCGGATTCGAAGAGGGGGAGGTAACCGGCGATGGAGAGGTAGCGGGCGAGGTGGTTGTGTCTATTGTTGGAGACATGACGGCTGCCATGTTGGTGGTCTTGTGCTCACGAGAGACGCTTTAAGAGGCGCGACAAAGCCGTAGATACTGTATTTGTTCCGTTCAATGACGCCAAAACTGGTGGCAGCTTGCCAGCAAGCCTTGGATCACGCCAGACGTGTTGGTTTCGACGTTGTGTGAGAGCAATCACGGGAGTTGGAAGATCGCTCACAAATTCTCAGATCGCTGCGCCTCAGATCTCCGAGCCGTCTTGTTGATCAGGAGTGGGTGATAGCAGGCGGCGGCGAAGGGTCTCGGCAGCAGCGAGGAATGTTCGAGTGTTTGGTTCTGCGACCAGCAGCAGTCTTGTGGATATTTGGCGCGACAGACGCGCGAGTTGAGACGAGTTCGGAGGAGGTCGACAGATTCGAGTATTTAGAGGGTGTTGGAGTGCTGCTGCTGCTGGCGATCACTCAAACCGGGTTGTTGCTTTTCGAGAACGGACAGAAAAGATCTGATCTTCGACGAGGAGAGATCAAGGGGAGCACGCTGACCCCACCGTCTCGAATGCATCCAATGGCAAGCACCAATGGTCTCTGCAACAGGCAAAGAATCGAGCGCTCAGATCGCTTCTTTTTGAATGGGTGCTGGTGAATGCGCTGAGAGGGAGAATAAGCGCCGCGGAGTTCCCAAAGCCGCAACAAAGTCTTTGATATCGACAAGGAAAGACCCCGCAACGCGCCAGTGCGAAACAGTTGCGACAAAAAGAGGAATTGTCAGCGCGGGAGGTATATATTTGAAGCTTATTATGTGGCACACGTGATCTTTAGAAGAGCGAAGAGCAGAGAGCGAAGAAGCCTTAAATCTGGCTGTATCATGGGGCTCTGTTTCTCACCCAGATGCTCACGCTCATGGCGTTCTGAGAGTTGGGGGGCTGCTCGCCCACGCTGCGAATAACCACCGTCGAAGGCCGAAAATAGAATAGACTAGGTTAACTTGAAACGACTAACCGTCCTAATCCAGATGTTCTGCACAATGGGCCAATTAAACGTGGCCTGTGTTTGTCAGGGGCAGGGAGCATCACAACTTCGGAGGAGCATCAGATAGCCCAGCGTCAAAAAGCACCTGCAGTCATGGTCTTCAGCAGATAATAGTGTCATGAGTCTGTCAGGCAGATTCAGCGAGTGGACGACACAATACTTCATATGGCTAATTTACGGATGTGTAGATATGCGATGACTTTGCTAGACTTGATGCTGTGAAAATAGGGGCTCAGCAATGCTGTTGGGGTTCGTCAGCCTTTTCAATAAAGGCACTTTTGGATAATTGCGCTGCATGGTTGACCCAAGAAGCTGGGAGCAAAAATGCAGCTCAGGCATAAGCGAACCTAGGAAAGGGTTAGTCCGAGCCGGACCGAGCAGCGGGAAAAGCTTTCGAATTTCTGAATAGCGACACATATCAAAGCCTCTGCGAGGGGCAAATTCCGCAACAGTCAAGGTCGTCAACTACCCTGTATGTATTCTCTTCCCTTTCGTTTCTTTCATTCTACCCGTTATTACTCGTATGATGAATATTTATTATTGGAGCTGTCTTACTCTTTGTGGTGACAAAAATCTTATTTACGCAACTTATTTCTGAATGCCTTTCAAGGCCCCTCGTTTGCTGCATGAGATCGACTTTTGGGCTTTACTAACAATATCGAAGCTTTAGTGAAAGTGAACCTCATTCTTGATTCTCGAATGTGACCACCTAATTCAACAAGAGCGATTCACGCAACTGTTCACCATCCACATCTACACCTCATCCAGAACGATGGCTCAACTTCAAACTCAGGCGCCAGCCACCAACGGCTCTGCCTCTAACGGTGAACGAGCGGAGGGCGGATTCAAGCTGAAATTCTGTACCGTGTGTGCTAGTAATCAGAATCGGTGCGTTTTCTGCCTGCAGCCACATGCGTGGACACTAATCAAGATCCAGATCCATGGAGTCACATCTGCAACTTGCGGCTGCGAACTATCCCGTCATCTCATTCGGAACTGGATCTCTCGTCCGTCTTCCAGGTCCATCGATCAGTCAACCAAATGTCTATCAGTTCAACAAAACGTCCTATGACAGCATGTACAAGGAGCTGGAGGCTAAGGACCCGCGACTATATCGTGCCAATGGTCTGCTAAACATGCTCGAGAGAAACAGAGGAGTCAAATGGGGACCAGAGAGATGGCAGGACTGGCAAATCGGAGTGCCGAGATTGGAACACAGCAAAGACCGTGGAGCTGAAGGAGTGGAGGGAGGCGTTGTGGATGTGGTCATTACTTGTGAAGAGAGATGCTGGGATGCTGTCATTGATGATCTACTGAGTCGAGGCTCTCCTCTCAATCGACCTGTTCACGTCATCAACGTCGACATTAAGGATAACCATGAGGAGGCCTTGATTGGAGGTAAAGGTATTCTGGATTTGGCAGATTCTCTGAACAAGGCGGCAACAGAGGAGAGGGAACTCAACCCGGCTGGATTTGATAGCGGAAATGCTGCGAGCAGATCTGGATTTGATGAGCGAGTTCCGGAGATCATCGGAGAATGGCAAGAGAGATGGCCAAATCTGCCAGCGGTATGGACTTTGGCATGGTTTTGAGAATTGCATATGGATTTAGATTATGGTTTGGCGTTATGGTCTGGGATACCCATTGTAGGCGTTCCGGAACCGGATGAACCTGGCCCAAGAATTTATGACATCTGATGCCAATATATGTGCTCAATCGCGAGTGTCTGAGTCCAAACATGTTTCAAGGATGGTGCTTGCTTCTAGAAGGGCATTTTATGCAACCGATTAGGTGTCGAGAGATATGGAACCCGGTCTTCCGTATGCAATCTGCATAGGGCTGCGGATTTGAAATGGCACGGTACTTACGCGCGGAGGAAGGCTTGGTTTGCTGAGAGCATGATCCATCTTGGAAATTGGATTCAAGGAAAGTCTGAGGATCTTTCCGGCCAACACACCCAACGCACCTGAATATTCTAGAAAGTCGAGACAAGCGTGGTCAAGCGTGGTACGCAGACAGGACCCTTCCGGGCAGAGTAACACATTCCCAAACGTTCGGTTGATCTGGCCTGCCAAGATGGCCAGCGCAGATCCCCACAAAAGCTTTCGAAGCGCTCCCGCCATGATCCAGCAAGAAAAAGCAATCCCTTTCGAGTGCCTTGAGTCGTCGTCATTGTAGACAAATCCAATCAATGATTGGACCTGGAAGGACCATGACGGTCAGAAGCAGCTGTGTCCATGAGCCAAAAAATTCTCGACGGCGTTCTTTGAAGTAGCCACTCAGCCCGCGAGCCAGTAGATACCCCTTGGAGGTTCTTCCGTCCTGGGCCTAAACTAATTTTCCTTACCCCTGAAGCGATTTGAGCCTTGAGGATGGGCGAGATTTGATCGAATATCTGCATGTTATGCTACGGAAGTACCTCACCGCCGCCAACCTCTTTAATCATAATAATTGTCACTCCTTTTCAATTCATATCCTCAGTCCTTCCCGACGCGACCACTCATCACCAGAGCGCTTCTCTTACTCCCGCATCTGGAGTTTGCGAAGTCTAAACCTTATTAGACTAATCGCCTGGCTTATCGTCTAGCCGCCCGTAGGAATCAAAGGGGCACTTTCAAAAATTCCAGCGGCTTCATCAATCTCTTCCCACGAAGACTCTCCTAGTCATTGCCCGCTGTGCAGCATCACAGTTTACAGTCCTTACCACCGGCTTACTCGCCATTGCGATTCTGTGATTTTCTAGTTCTCGACATCGGCACTATCTTTGACGCGGTGAAGAAGACCCGAACCGCTGTCGCGCCCATCGCTTTGACAACCTTTGCCGGTCCTGGACGTTTCAAGGCCACAACTCCCGTTGCATCACTGCAGCACTTTTCTACGTGGTGACCGAACGACCTTAAGATTTTCTCTCGGGTTTTGGCAGACGCTCTGAGGGTTCGGTCGCATTCAATAAATCGGGGATTGCGAAGGGCAGCGCTGGTTGCTCGCGAGGGTCAGACACTGCATATTTCACCAGCATCTACGATGAATGGGCGAAATGGCCCCTTGTCGCCAGTTTCTGTAGGAGGCAGCGAATGGTCCGGCATTTCCAAATACAATAATCTCGAATCGGACTCACCGTACGGGCCCAATCCGACAAATCGCGGACAACTTGCTTCGCCGCCTATTTCCAGTGGATCGAATAGCAGCGCAATGAACGGATTTCCACCGAGAGGATCATCTGGAGGCGCAGGCAGTCCAGGAGGCCCTTCACCGCCGAGCTCGATAGCTCGGTCAAGCGTCGGTACGGGATTATACGCCCAGAGTGAGAGCGGTAGGAGTAGGAAGGACGAACAATTTGAGGCGACTCTGTCGGAGCATTATGTCGCTCTCAAGAGATACTTGGCAGCGTCACTGCGCGATGAGAAGGGCAATCCTAGACCGAATAGGGCGCGTGATAAACTGCTGAGGCTGTCTCCTGTACAGTTCCAGGAACTGAGTACGGACGTCTTCGACGAGCTTTTGCGGAGGCAACAGAACGGTAGGAGGACACCGAATGGCAGTACACCAGACGGTGGCCCGCCTCCATATCTGCTACCCAAGGATTCGTTTCATCCAAAGAGAAATCAGGCCAGACAAAAGCTTTCCACCTTACCGCCTCCAAGATTCCGGGACCTGGCAACCGATGTCTTCTACGAATTGGAGAGGCGGTTTCCGCGGTTTGCGGCGGGTGATATAAGCAGAATAGGAAGCCCCGCGTCTATGCGAGGTCCTCCAAGCCGAAGTGGGAATGGTACTCCTGTGAATGGACCACCGCGGATGCGCCGACCTTCAGACGCCAGCTCGATAGCAGGATTCTCAGCGAGAAGCGAGTCTCGAAATGGCCCTCGGCCACCAATGAATGGAGGATTGGGCATACCACCTTCCCCTGGAATACCTCCCAATGACTATGGCAGACCTACGCCCAAAACTTTTCAACAGAATACCTTAGTTCCAAATAAGAGCACAATGGTAGAAGATGACGAGACTGGAGGAGAGGACAATGAGGAGGAAGATGGTGATGCTTTTGGGTTAGAAGGAGCCGCTCGAGACCGAGAAAGCAAAAAAAGTGGAGGCTCTGAGGTATAGTTATCCTCGTTATATTAGATAAACTTTGCTAACAAATTGCCCAGACCGACAAGAAGCTTATTGATGACTATCAATCACAAGTTGCTGAGCTAAGAGAAAAGCTTGATGCCATGGAGGACAGCCTAAAACAAAAAGATGACGAACTAAACAATGTTCTAGATGGCGAGAGGAATCGGGCAACAGCAGCCAACATGGAGAAGAAGGAATGGTCTGATCTGAGGATGGACCTGGAAAACAAGTTGGCCGATGCACAGAATCTCAACGACTCTTTGCAATCAGAGCTGGAACGAGTTAGAGCATCTCAGGCGAACACTGAGCGAGAACTCCGGGCCCAAATAGCAGAACTTCAAGTATCTGGAGGTGGTAGGGGAATGAGCGGAAATCCAGATATGGAACAAGAAAACAAAGAGCTTAGATCAGAGCTCAGAGAACAGCAACGAGTTACTGAGGAGGTTCGGAGAGAAGCCCAAGAGTTCCTCAGGGAAATGCGGATGCTTTCAGAACGAAGTGGCGCATCCTACGACCGGGAAGAACAGCTCACCAATACTGTCAATAAACTTGAAGAAGAGGTCAAGGACTGGAGAAATCGGTACGCGAGGACGAAGACGCAACTCCGAAGTTTACGAGCTTCTTCGATTGGTCTTACGATTCAACAAGATGCAGCCAAGTATGCCAAGGACAGTGGATTTACTGAGGAGAATGGCATGGTCAAGGATGTTCATGTCACCAAGTTCCAGATCTCGATTGATGAGCTACTACAAACAGCCCGCACTGATGATCCAGCTCGGGTTATTGAGTTCATGAAATCTGTAGTTGTGAACGTTCGCAGGATCACCCAGGACATCGATGAAGCTCCGGCTAACAGTGGGGAATTGGTCCAGCAACAGGCCAAGCTGAAGTCCAGGGTATCAGCGACCGCAAACAACCTGATCACCGCTTCCAAGAACTTTGCGGCTGCCAGCGGACTTTCTCCAGTGTCACTACTTGATGCAGCAGCTTCACATCTCACAGCTGCGGTTGTCGAGCTTGTCCGAACTGTCAAGATTCGGCCTACCCCTGCTGGAGAGCTCGAGGATGACGATGATGGAAATTTGGCGCCTGTAGATACTACTGGTTTCTACCCAGTGCGTGATCCTGGACAAAATGCCAATCCGCCACCTTTCCAAGGCCTTCGCAATGGTCGCATTAGTGCCGATTCTTCGATGTACAGTCCCGTTAACTCTCCCAGAGAATCCACCGTGCGGCCTAGGAGCTCAGGAAAGGCCTCATGGGCTGCACAACAGCGACCAGTGTCTAGAGGACAGAACGGTATGGGCATGATGAACGGGAACAAAGGTCTTCCTCCAGCGCCAATGGGCGTCGGTTTCGGCATCAGAACCCAAGATAGTGATGTCGAAGAACTGAAGGTAATTTAGTTCATCCTTTTGCGAAGCATCCAGTAACTAACTTACTTTAGATCTATCTCGAAGATCAAACAGCCCTGCTAGTCCAGAATATCCAGTCCCTCGTCGGATCTATCCGCTCAGAGGCCGGAATCACCGCTATCTCGAACCAGATCAACGCAATTGCGGATGTTGTTGGCACGGTTGTCTCGAGCACTGAGACTGCTATGTCATCTACTGGCAATGGGTCGCTCAGGACTCAAGCTGATCCTATTGTGCGCAAATTGACGACCACAAGACAGCGTTTGATTGAGGCTGGCGAAAAGGGCAGAGCCATCGCTGATGAAGGCAGAGAAGATGACGAGGGCGAACGCGAATGGAGGGCATGGAACCAATCTCTACCGCCCATCGCCTTCGAGATCGCGCGGGAGACAAAAGAGCTGGTCCTGAGAGTCGATATCATCGACGGCGAGCAGAACCGGAACGGCGATGGAGACGATTTCTCCTGAGAATGTCATGAAGACGAGGAGGCTGTTTGATTGAGCTGTTTTGCATAGCGGGAAGAGACTACCCAGATCTTCCACTTTCCTTTCTTCTCTGGACACGGGTTTGGGATGCGGGCTTTTCTTTCCTTGCTTCGCATGAGGTGCACGAGCATGAGCATGAGAACGGGCAAAGCATAATGGGCTATGGCGTATGAATGATACTACTGCACTTCGCTACACATTGGACTGGGTGGTTGGCTCCTGTATATTCGCCAACCTCCTGTTTGCGTGTTAGGGGTGCCTCTTTACTGGTTTGTAAGGGCTTTGGCTTGGCTGCAGGCGTGCTCTGCATTTTGTCGAGGGGTCCGATTCTGAGGTTCTGGATCCGAGAGATGGATACTTCCTTGCTGCTGCCGAGGTGGCACGACTGTTGGAGTTTTGAGTAGGGCGGTTTGATTGTTTGTGTAATTATTGCGGGAGAACAGGGGAGCGATCGTTGAAGACAGTGGAAGAGAGAGGGGAAAGAGGGTGTATGTGATACCTACGGTGTTTAGATGAGAGAATCTACAACTGATTCTGTGTTGTTTCTGGGACCTTCAACTGCTCGCTTATGATATGACCTCTTGCCAGGACGGCTTGCATAGCACAGTGCTTACTCCCTTGCACGACGACTGCTCTTCGTCTTCCGAGAACTACAACCACGATCCCAATGGAGCTTCGGATTGCCTTTGTCACGGGCTACTTCGTCAATGGAGAACTTACCGCCTTTCAGTCTCTCCCCTGACCAGTCAAGCGTCACTTCTCTGTGCTACACACCTTCCTGAACGTACATTGTCTCTATTCTCTCTTCTCATCTGAAGTGTCTAATCTCCCTCCATATCTCGTGAATTACCTGATCCAGCTATCGGAGATCATGTGCGCTTTAGGTACGGAATATGTGGGGGTAGATACCGACTCGAAATGAGTCATTTAAGGTTCTGACAAAGCGCATGCGACACAGCCCCTTTTTCGTCCTCGCTTGCAAATTTTAGTGAGAAGACATCGAGGGCATACTTTTCACTGTAGGTGCAGTTGCCAGAGGAGGAGCAGAGTTCAAGCTTGCATTTCTAGTCAATTCAAAAATTTAAATGATCATAAAAACATGAATTGAAAGTAGCTGCAAGTAAATAAATGCGATCTAAACAACCACAACTGCACTTAACCCAATTTCACTCATAATTACTTCGTTAACAAACTCCTCAAAATCTCCGTCTCGCCTTCCAGTCTCGCAACCTTGACCTTCAGTGCATCGCGCTCAGCTTGCGTTTCTCTGAGCTGTGCCTCCAGCTCTGCCATCTGGTCGAGTCGTTTTTGGCGGTAACGTCGCGCGGCCAAGGTGTTTTGCTTGCGTTTCTCAATTTTAGAGGGTGGCTCTGAGGTTTTGGTGCTGGATGGAGAGAGGGATGAAGGTGCTGGTGAGGCTTTGGTTTTGGGAGAACGGAGAGTGGGGGGTGAGATGGATTGTGGTGAGGGATCTGAGGTGCTGTTAGATGACATGTATAGAGGGTGAATATGTTTTGAGGAGACATACCAGATATGGTGTTGCCTAATGAGTGTAGACCAGGACTGGTATCCTGATTCGAGCGACTGGGCAGCGCTTCATTGACCCCGCTCATATGGGAAGGAGAGTGGTCAAGTGAAGCACTGAAGCCATTGAAGTTCTTTGGCGCGAGAATATCTCCAAAGCTAGGATCATAAGCCAAAGTCGGATCCCAAGAGATGCACGACGAGGCGATCGGAGGATAAGATTCAAAGAAAGCCGATTCAAGAGGATCAAATCCAATTGACGATGAGACCGGTACGAGAGACGGATTGAGATTGAACCCGACATCGCAAGAGAAATTGCCGTTCGAAAGACCGAAGTCTAGATCTGGTGAGAGAAAGTCTAGAAATTCAGAGGATGAATGCTGGTTGCCATGGTGGTTTGCGGAGGGCGAGTAGTTGGCATGGAGGGCAGAGCCCGAAGGTGGTCTTTCTTGGTGTGGGTGGCATGGTGATGCTGGTCGTGGGCAAGCTGGTATGGTTTGCCTACGGGCCTAATTGACCCGTACTGGAGATATTTTGGGGTTACAATTGAAGTCCGCCCTTATGGGGGTAAAAAGTTATAGAGAGAAAGATGAGAAGTGAGAGGGAAGTGCCTGAGTTTAGTTTTAAGTCGGAAGATAAGACTGAGGCAGTGAGTCTTACGTGAAATAGCGCTTGGACGAAATAGGGAAGTGTGGAATACCCTGCCACTCGGCAGGCCAATCTTTGGCGGGGTCGTTCCACCATCTGCATCTCTCCACCAGGAGAGAATATATTGACAAAACCTTCAGGCCTCCCTTCTGATTTTGCTATCCAAAAGACGGATGCTATGGCGACTAACAATTTCAAGCCCGCACTGATCATTGTAGATCTGCAAGAGGATTTCTGCCCTCCAGTGCGTTTTCTCTCAAACCTTCGTTTGTTACTCCTCAATTGACAGTCGACAGAATGGCAGCCTCGCGGTCCAAAGCGGCCGGGACATCATTCCCACCGTTCACTCTCTTCTCGACCTTCCATTTGTCGTGAAGATTGCGACTAAAGACTGGCATCCACGAGACCATATCTCCTTCGCTTCCAACCACGCCGGCAAGAAGCCATTCGTCGATTTTACCACTGTGGTGAACCCCGCCAACCCTGACGAGAGGTACGAGTCGCGCCTTTGGCCCGACCACTGCATTCAGGGTACGAAGGGTGCAGAACTCATTCATGAGCTGGATGTTAGTAAGATTGACGAAGTGGTGGAGAAGGGACAGAGGAAGGAGGTCGAGATGTACTCTGCATTCTATGATCCTTTGGAGAAGCCAAGATGTAGTGATAGTGGACTGGCGGACATGCTGAAGGCAAAGGGAGTCACGGACGTTTACGTGGTGGGTTTGGCGTATGATTATTGCGTCAAGGCAACAGCGGTGGATGCTGCGAAGGAAGGGTTCAAGACGTATGTTGTGAAGGAGGGAACGAATGCCGTGGATCCGAGTACCTGGGAGAGTGTGAGAGAGCAGATGAAGGAGAAGGGTGTGGAGGTTGTGAGTATGGATGGAGAGGAGGTTGGTAGGGTTGGCAAGGCTTAAGTGTGCTTTGAGATGGGACGGAGTTCTTAGGGAACAGTAGGGTAGGATTCCGGTAGCTACTCAAATCGCTTTGATTTCACTTGATGAATGCTATGACTTTCAAGGCTGCATATTGAAAATACTGAGAGCTGCTAGCTATCTTTGCGCATTTAACACTATCGATTTTAAGGCAGTGAATATCATTGGCAGATAGGATATCTTCGGAAGACAGCCTTCTGGAAGTGAACAATTTGATAGGCTTGAATTCTGATGCCTACGATGCGAAGTCAGTATCGACCTGATTCGCAATCCGAGCATGCGGAGACCTGTCCTCGAATTAAAAGCCACCGTGACAAATACAAATACTGCGGCCGCACGGGCAAGTAGAGCTTTGCCTACATATGCACTTCCTAGACATCCAAAGTCTGCAACCACCTCATCACCGTATGTTTTTCCGATTGGGAAAAGATAAGCAGGGGAATTTGCGATAGTGAGGAAGCGAGCCCCTGACAGGAATGCGGTGTCCTTGGCAGAATTTCTGTCTTCGCGAACTCTAGCAACTGACCACTACTTACTTGTCTTTGAATGACCTCGAAATTCGATATGATAGGCAACATTATTTTCGCGACAGAAAAAAAGTGGCTCTGTTGATTGTTAAGTAACTACGGAAGCATTCACGCCCGGCTTCCAACCCGAGCGATTGGGAGACGCCCACTGCTGCTGCGCCCACCATGGCGGAATTTGGAATTGCCGGGAAATGCAGTTGATCACCGACAAACCTTTTCCTTTCAGCTTCGCAGGGGACAGCTCCGAGGATAAGTGCTTTCGGTTGTGTAGAGGGGTCAAAGTCAAAGCATTTCGAGAACAATATTACTGTAGGCCTCTGTCATCCGTTTCCCCAGCCTTTCAGCGCTTTTTGGTATTCCCTTTTATCGGCTTGCGCAGCCTAGACCTCCCTGGGACTAGTCACCTACCCTACCACCTCCCCTGACCCTTCAGTGACCGATCTTCATTATTTCGCCCTAGGCCTCCATATTAATTTTGAACTGGCCTGCTTGACCAAGTTTGTTGGCTCTCCTCTCCTCTCTTCCAGTCAATTGATCTTTTCAGATCGCACCGGGTCAACAACTTGCGTCCTGCATCCAGATTTTACATCGCAAACAAGCTCTCGACTCGACTTTCTGCATCTCGATTGTTACTCACTGAAATTTGACCTTCAACGCAGAAACAAAAATCAAAGGTACGTTCAACTAATTCTTTCAACAGGTTTCACATCTCACTGCCTGCCTTCCTGGCACAATATTTGCGCTGTACAAAGCCGCTCTGGCTTGCGCAGCAGAATACTTGACCTTCATTGTGCGGTGTGTCTCGTCGATTGGTGGTACTTTCACCGGTCTCGAAGCTTCTCTGCAACCCTTTTCTCTCCTGCCGATACCTTTCCAAACCTTTTTTTGGTACTTCCATTTTCAAGAAGCACTTTGCGCTCTTTTAAGAAGCTGAACTGCAAGCTAATACACATCAATTAGATTCAAAAAGGTCAACCCCGCCGTTGGCTCGTCCATGGCTTTATAGACGTCTGCGAGAATCCCTCATACCTCAATCGAGATGTCTTTCCTCCTTCCGTCGCGGTTCCGTGGTACGCAGCCCGCGGCCACCCCAGCTGCGCCCAGCTGGCTGAACAAACGAGTTACTGTTCTTGTTCAGACCCTCTCGCTCCGAGCATGTCTGCACCCGATCCATACAATCGTTATCGTTGCGATTCTGGCGAGTACTACATATATGGGTCTCCTTGACAGTAGCCTGTTCGATACTGCAAAGACTGGGACGGCCGGAAAGGCAGACTGGGCATCTCTAAGCGAAGGTAGCAGGCAATTGCGAGTTGGCTCAGAAACTGCCTGGAAATGGCAACCTGTTGATTCACAATCCGCTGTTACCCAAGATGCGGACCACCTGGCTCTCTTGACCTTCATCTTCCCGGACTCACTAGCTACGAACTCTCCTCAGACTGCACCACTGGCAGACATGATCCCTCTCCCCCAGAATCTTTCCATTACCCAATTGCCCTCGACCTCAAACCCGTTAGCTTCAATCTCTCAGGACACTACACTCGTATATTCAGTTCCATGGGCTCAGGCACCGGAATTCCTTGTTCGAGCCCAAGAACTGCCCAATGCCGCGACAATTCCAACGGACGGGAACGCTCGCCGCGATCTTGAAGCAGAACCAGTTAAAGAGCAAAAAAAATGGATCATGAAGGCAGCGAAGGCTGAATCCAGAAGAAGCAGCTTAAAAAGGTGGGCTTATGATGTCTGGACCGAGTTTGTGGATCTTCTCAAGAACGCGGAGACTTTGGATATCATAATCATGGTATTGGGATACATCTCTATGCACCTGACCTTCGTCTCCCTCTTCGTATCGATGCGGCGTATGGGATCGAATTTCTGGCTGTTTGCCATGACTTTATTCTCCTCGGTCTTCGCATTTCTCTTCGGTCTGATTGTCACTACCCAAATGGGAGTTCATTTGAACATGGTTCTCCTGTCCGAGGGACTTCCTTTCCTGGTTGTGACAATCGGCTTTGAAAAGTCTATAGTTCTGACGAAGGCTGTCTTGTCAGCAGCTCTCGAGACCAGAAGACCACGTCCTCAAGAGAGCCCAAAGCTCGCAGATCAGAAGCCCGTTTCCACAACGTCCATTCAGCATGCTGTTCAAATCGCTATCGGCGAGAAGGGTTACGAGATTGTCAGAGACTATGTAATTGAAATTTGCATCCTGATTGCAGGAGCAGCTTCGGGAGTCCAGGGTGGATTGCAACAGTTCTGCTTCTTAGCTGCGTGGATTTTGGTGTTCGACTGTATACTCCTCTTCACCTTCTATACCGCCATTTTGAGCATCAAGCTTGAGATCAACCGCATCAAGAGACATGTTGCACTCCGCCAAGCATTGGAGGACGATGGCATCAGCGGACGCGTCGCCGAGAACGTAGCTCAAAGTGACGAGATCAAGGCTGATCAGTTTGGCAACGGCGAGACAAACATCTTTGGCCGCAAGGTTCGCGACAGCAGCATCCCCAAGTTCAAAGTTCTCATGGTTTCTGGCTTCATTATCATCAACATTCTGAACCTTTGCACTATCCCATTCCGTGGCGGCAAGAGTAACGCGGAGCTCCCGACGATGACAGGTCTTTCTGGACAAGGACTCGCCAGTGTTGTGGCCCCCCCCCCTATGGACCCTTTCAAAGTTGCCTCGAATGGACTCGATAGTATTTTCGAGTCTGCAAAGTCTCATGATAGGTCAACGATTGTGACGGTTTTCACTCCGATCAAATATGAGCTGGAGTATCCATCTGTCCATTACGGAAAGCCGTCGAAGAGCCGAGGAGGCCGTGCTACTGACTCGGAGGATGCTGACTATACTGATTATGGAATGAGTGGTCGCGTTGTTGACAGCTTACTGAGAAGCCTGGAGGATCCTGTCTTGTCCAAATGGATCATCGTGGCACTGGTAATGAGCGTCGTTCTCAATGGGTATCTCTTCAATGCAGCTAGGTGGAGCATCAAGGAGCCGCTGCAGATGCCACCGCATCATGCTGTCGATGCAAAGGAACTCGACCAAGCAGAGAAATTCAACAACTCAATGTCCATACCTGTATTGAAACTTCCGGCTATCGATCCTCAGGCTACAGAGAAGCTTCCGGCAACTCCTGCATCGACTGACGATGAAGATGATGCGTTGACCATGGCCAGACCGAGGCAAGAGGAGCAACTCGTTGTTCGCCGAACACCAGCTCAACTGGAACAAATACTCAAAGAAAAGCGAGCTCGCGAGCTTACTGACAGAGAGCTTATCGAACTATCTCTGCAGGGAAAGATTCCAGGTTATGCTCTAGAGAGAACTCTCGGAGATACAACTCGAGCAGTCAAAATCCGGAGAGCCATAATCTCACGCACACCTGCTACATTAGAGACAACAAGTCTACTCGAGACTTCACTATTGCCATACGAAGGCTACAACTATGATCGAGTTCTCGGAGCTTGTTGCGAAAATGTCATTGGTTATTTGCCATTGCCCATCGGTGTTGCTGGACCCATCGTCATTGATGGTCAAAGTTTTTTCCTGCCTATGGCTACTACTGAGGGCGTCCTTGTTGCAAGTACGAGCCGTGGATCTAAGGCTATCAACGCGGGAGGCGGTGCCGTTACTGTTCTCACGGCCGACGGTATGACCAGAGGTCCTTGCGTTGGATTCGAAACTCTGGAGCGCGCAGGTGCTGCAAAGGTTTGGCTCGATTCTGAGGAGGGCCAAAGAGTTATGACAAAGGCGTTCAATTCGACTAGTAGATTTGCACGACTTCAGTCAATCAAGACTGCTATCGCAGGCACTTATCTCTACCCTCGTTTCAAGACAACAACTGGAGATGCTATGGGTATGAACATGATATCTAAGGGCGTGGAGCATGCCTTGAATGTCATGTCTTCTGAAGGTTTCGATGACATGCAGATTATCACTGTATCAGGCAACTTCTGCACGGACAAGAAGCCTGCAGCCATTAATTGGATCGATGGTCGAGGCAAGAGCGTGGTCGCAGAGGCGATCATTCCAGCCAAAGTTGTGCGAGACGTCCTCAAGAGTGATGTCGATGCCATGGTTGAATTGGGCATTGCAAAGAACCTTGTGGGAAGTGCCATGGCTGGAAGTATTGGTGGATTCAACGCACATGCTGCCAATATCGTCACTGCGATCTTCTTGGCAACCGGCCAGGATCCGGCACAGAACGTGGAGAGCAGCAACTGTATCACCTTGATGAGGAAGTAAGTTTTCTACCTAAATCTGGTAACTTTTTACTAATTAGTTAAAGACTTCGAGGCGACCTTCAAATCAGCGTTTCTATGCCTTCCATCGAAGTCGGCACTTTAGGTGGCGGTACGATCCTTGAGCCTCAAAGTGCCATGCTTGACATGCTGGGCGTACGAGGCTCTCACCCCACAAACCCTGGTGATAATGCTCGAAAGTTAGCCCGCATTATCGCCGCTGCCGTCCTCGCGGGAGAATTGTCCTTATGCGGTGCCCAGGCTGCTGGTCATCTTGTCCAAAGCCACATGGCACACAACAGAAGCGCTCCCGCGACACGAAGCAACACCCCTGCACCGATCGGAGCTCAAACGCCGGTGACAACAGCTATGACAGCAATGCAGGATAGAACTAATCTGGCCAGCCTGGCGATGTCGCCAGCCGCAGTCCAGAGAGCTGCAGACGCAAAAAGATAGAAGTACACTCTGTACAGAATATGCATAGCATGGAATGGAGTTTGGGAGGTCTCGGGCATTTTCGAGGGCAACCTCGCCGTTAGTTGATCGGCTGAGCAGTTGGTGCATAGTTGGTCCGTTTGACTTGAGACGGAGTTCTTCTCATGCGCATAAAGTCATGGAAGGTTCAAAACTCATAGCGCGCAGAGTAATAATAATGGCCGACAATACATTCCGTTTGTGATTGAAGAAGGCTTCGCTTGTAGAGATATGAGCTATCAAACACGCGTGACAGTTCGTATTGCCTTGAGTACCCAAAGCTAGGATAAACGAGCAATAAGTGCTTTTCGGTAAACAGAGCTCGAAAAAGGGGAAGTCCACGTGATGCGGTAAATGCGGACGAGCTCCTCACCGGCAACGAAATGGAAGAAAGCTCTAGAAATTCGCAGGCCGCATTGGTTGCATGATCCTAAATCCCAACTTTCCGACACTCAAACAGCTACTTTCACTTTCGTGCTCCATAAATCAGAAACTTCCACTAAATTTCTCCGAATACTGACTCTCAACATGGCGGACGAACTTAAAGCTGCGGGCAACAAAGCTATCGCGGAGAAGAACTTCGACGAGGCTGTGTAAGTCCACCCCTTTGTTTACTTTCTCCAGGCACTGAACAACGCAACATCTACGCCTTCCTAGTCAAAAAAGGTGCAGCTAATAGCTTCATAGAGACAAGTTCACTCAAGCTATTGAAATCGAGCCCACAAATCACATCCTCTACTCGAATCGATCAGCTGCCTACGCCTCCAAGAAGGAGTACGAAAATGCGCTGAAGGATGCAGAGAAGGTTATTGAGATCAAGCCGGACTGGGCCAAAGGCTGGGGACGTAAGGGCGCAGCTAAACATGGTTTGGGAGATCTGATGGGTGCCCTTGAAGCTTATGAGGAGGGTTTGAAGCTGGATCCGAATAATGCGCAAAACAAGTCAGGCCTTGCTTCTGTGAGACGCGCAATTGATGCAGAAGCTAAGGAAGGTATGTGGCATAATTTTGGATGATATTTGGTGGGTTGTGCTAATAAATTGCAGATGGCGTTACGGGTAATCCTGCTGATGGCCTTGGAAGCATGTTCAACGACCCTCAACTGTACCAGAAGCTTGCTGCCAACCCGAAGACGAGCAAGTTCCTTGCCGATCCGAGCTTTATGCAGAAACTCAATAACATGAAGAACAACCCGACCGCTTCCCAGGAAATGTTCTCGGACCCTCGAATGATCCAGGTTCTTGGTGTGCTGATGGGAGTTGATATGGACATGATGGGCGGTCCTGGAATGACTGGTATGGGTGCGGATATGCCAAAGGAGGCTGAAGAGGACGTTCCTATGCCAGATGCGCGACCATCTTCTTCTGCGCCACCAAAGGCTAAGGAGCCTGAGCCAGAACCCGAGCCAGAACCCGAGCCAATGGACGAGGAGGCTGCTGAGAAGGCCAAGGCTAAGGAGGCTGCCGAAGCGGAGAAGAAACTTGGTACAGAGCAATACAAGAAGCGCAACTTTGACGAGGCTATCAAGCACTACGGCAAGGCATGGGAGCTACACAAGGATATCACGTATTTGAACAATCTCGGTGCTGCCTACTTCGAGAAGGGTGAGTACGACGATGCTATCAAGACATGCGAGAAGGCTGTTGAGGAGGGTCGTGAGATTTACGCAGACTTCAAGATGATTGCTAAGTCATACGCACGTATTGGCTCTGCATACGAGAAGAAGGGCGACTTGGCCATGGCTATCGAGAACTACAATAAGTCTTTGACCGAGCACCGCACCCCCGAAGTCATCACCAAGCTCCGCACTGCCGAGAAAAACAAGCTTGAGAGCGCGAGAGTGGCATACATCGATCCGGAGAAGGCAGAGGAGGCCCGCGAACTCGGCAACACGAAGTTCAAGGAGTCCGACTGGCCTGGTGCGGTTGCTGCGTACAGCGAGATGATCAAGCGTGCGCCCGACGACCCGAGAGGTTATAGCAATCGTGCGGCGGCGTTCATCAAGCTTCTTGAATTCCCGAGTGCGATTGATGACTGTGATAAGGCTATTAAGAAGGATCCTAAGTTCATCAGAGCTTATCTGCGTAAGGCACAGGCGTACTTTGGTATGAGAGAGTACTCGAAGTGTCTTGATGCGTGCACGGAGGCGAGCGAGCATGATGTTACGAAGGCGAATGCTAGGGAGATTGAGCAGCAGCAGCAGAAGGCGTTGAGTGCGATGTATAGTGCAAGGGAGAATGAGACGGAGGAGCAGACTAAAGAGCGGATTCAGAGGGATCCTGAGGTAAGGATATCTGAAGTGAGGAGTTGACAGTGCATGGCTAACGAGATGTAGATCTTGAGTATTATGCAAGATCCGGTCATGCAGAGTATCCTCCAGCAAGCACAAGGCGACCCAGCTGCACTTCAAGAGCACATGAAGAACCCTGGTATCCGGTCCAAGGTGAGCGATTCTCGCAGTTTTCCCCATTTCTTTGAAAGTCGAGAGCTATGCGACACGATCCCGAGCTTTCGGATCACTCCTTAGAGTTTTATATTTTGAAAGATCGGATGCTAACAATTCTCCAGATTCAAAAGCTCATTGCAGCCGGTGTCATCCGCGTTGGACGATAAATGATATTAAAAAATCCAAAAAATCCTGGGGAGATTGATATGGGGATGGCTAATGCAGGAGGCGAAGTGAAAAGCATAATGGTTGACGATGCAAGAACAATGCGAAGGCAAATGAGCTTAGCAAGCGAATCAAATCCCAAAAATGAGGAAAAAGTCAATGAAATGATGTACTTTAGGTTTTGCTGAGTTTTAGCGTAGCCGTCAATGCATTTACATGACCAAGTTGATGTCTTTGGATACCTGTATTATGTGACTTGCGGATAACTTCCATCCTGTAGAAATTGGGTTGACAGGGGATTCTCATGATCTTAAAACATGTCGAGAAGACAATTAGGAGAACTTGTTTTGTTGCACATCGCAGAATCCTGCTTAAAAATATATTCTCCTCCGTAGGATCCTGGCATCCTCCGTTGCTCCTTCTGGATGGAACACACAATATCGCACTCCGGCCTGAAATTTTGTTGCAAATCGCAAAACTGCTATAAATACTCATACTATGAGAATTTCAGTACTGTCAGCATTTTGAGGATAAGATTAGGAGAGGGTGAATAGCAAGAAGCAGGAGTCGAGGAGATGTGCTTCGAAAGGTAGCCTCGCTTAATTTTTCTAAGAAAGTTATAACACTGAGCAGCTCCAATGGGCTTGCAGCTCACTGCCTTTAGCAGAGTCCTTACTACTTAAACTCCACATAGATGTTATATAGGACTCTGTTCAAGATTTGGGATGATATGATGTGTAACATGATAGCTTGGAGAAGGATAGCAGCAAATTGACTTTACCGTAATTATTCTGCAACACGCAATACCTACCAGCTATAACAGAAAACATGGAGCCGTCGGGATGCAGATCAGATGGGGAAAAGATAAGGTCAGTGTGATGTGCTACGAAAAGTTCTCGAGTCTGCGGTCAATGATGGATAAGCGGCAGAATGGGTATCTCTTGCGAAGGGCAGACCAAATGCGGTGAAGGGCCGGATGGCTAGCGTCCTTGACTCTGCGGAGTGAAAACTTCAATGGGATTCATATCACACAGTGGTGCTATGTAACAGAAAACTTTCACATACAGTCGGTCACTTGGTGCACAAATACTCCTTTTGAAGGGATAAGATGGGGAGATCAGGACCTGAAGAACAAGGCAATCTATTTCATTAAGGGACATCTAGTGTCCAAGCCAAAACTCCAAATAGCAGATATTACCAGTGTGATCCCATTCCCAAAATGAATGTGTAGCCGCCAGCCGTGCCGCGCCTCTGAGGCATTCTTTTTATGTTTTCCGTACCCGCCAAACTCATAACCTCGCATCGATGCCTCAAGCTCTTCCAACTCGTTACCGCCGATTGAATTGTGAACGAGGAAGAATAGAGGCACTTAGCCCTCGATATCCTTCGGCGCAAAGACCTTTTGTCTCCGCCACAAACAAGCGCTGACTACACTGCTGAACGCAAACAGAATGCAGAGCGCGATGCTCAAACCCCAGATAGCCTTCATCTCGTAGCAAGTCGTCTTGCTGGCGCCAGCCCAGACCCAGTAGTTGACTTTGGTAAGGTTTGCACCCACCGAGTCGATGAAAGACGAGGTAGTACCAGTGTCAGGAAGAGCAGCGCAGTCAAGGTAGGATAGGGGCTTGCCGACTGTAACGGCGACAACAATGACAGCAATGAGGAGGGCGGAATCCAGGCCCGTGGCGATGAGGAAGGGAAGCAGAGAGTCGAAGTAGAGAATGTATGTGATGGCACAGTACAGGACTGCGATGCAGGTCTAGAAGGAGTGTTAGATGTGATCGTTGAAGAGGGGATTTGAGAACTTACCACACTAAGAGTGCCAACCAGAACTTGAGGCGGAGCCTGGTCAACAGCGACCATTTCCGCGACGAAGTTAGCTGTCATGCCGATGATGGCAATCAGGCAAGCAGTCTGCATCCCGCGAACGACTGTGAAGGTCGCACCGAGAGCTCCGAATGCTGGTCCAGGCATGTTGGCAAATTTGGGATTAAAGATTGGCTTTGATTTTGGTGCGGGTTGTGGTGTAGGTTTTGGGGTGGATTTTGGAGCAGGTGCTTCGGCTCCCGGTTTGAAATACACAGGTGCTGGTGGTGAGGGTGGTTTGTGTTGATTTAACGCGGCTGTACCCAAAGATGGTTGGTACTGATATGGTGACGGGCCGTTGTAAGGGGAGTAGAGAACACCGTTGATGACTACTGCACCTTTATACGGAACGAAAGAAGTTGCGGCTGCCGTGATGGCGAATGTCGATTTGAAGAGAAGAAATTCTGTGCTGAGCTTGCAGCGAAAGAGCGTCCAAAGTAGTTTTTGTCTGAAGAGACTTGTCTAAAGGAGAAAGGAATCGAAGGAAACGAAAGCAGAAAAGAAACTGGCTTTGTAGTTGAGAAAAAGGCTGATGAGATGAGATGAGGAATGAAGCAAACTCAAACCAGCGGATTCAAAGCTCTTAAATATTCATCACTAACCAGTAACACAGATCTCGATCATGGACCAAGCTGGTCTTACTAGCAGAGAAAGTCATGACTCTAAAAGTGTTGATACAAGTGCGTGTAGTGACAAACGCTGGGCTGGCCAATGGGACTCGATCCTCAGCCTGAGGTTTTCCGTTGGCGGGCGCTTCATTAAACGAGCTCATGAAATTAGAGTAACCAACAACCACTGAATTGCCAGAGCCTCGCGGTAAGGGAAACGCGAGGCCAGATAGATGACCAAGTCAGCAGGTTTGTGCCGCGATCCTATTCTTGTGTGGGAGACATAGGACGAGACCAACAGCGGAAGCTACCGGTGCCATAGGCGCGATGGTGGGTCGCGTTTGCTGAGGTTGAAACATGAGGCTGTGAGCACGGTAAATGGATGAAGGGCCTATGGGAAGTGTGAAGACCTTAATGGCATTGATGGCCTGGCGGTCGGCTTACGCCATGACCTTGGCTCGGTGGAGCGATGAAAAAAGGCTCCCAGTGGCTGTCTCAATCTGAGTCTTTCGAAGATGGCTCGCAATCAGATGTCAGACAGCTCATTATTCTGTCAAGGTACACAGAAGAAATATGATACCGCTCGTAAATTGGAACCGCAGGATTCGTAGGTGTTCGAAACTTAAAACTTGAGTCCAAATTGGTTGGATTCGATGAGCCGACAATTAATGAGTGATGAAATGCAGAGTGAGTCGTAGAAAGTTGTCAAACTTCAGCCTCGCCAAATTTCTAGCCTCCTCTCAAACATTTTTCTCCGCCTTTCGAGCTTTCGAGTCACAGCAAAACACAACACCGATCAATTCTCTGCCAACGCATCTTTCTTGACCGCAAATATCTCAATGAAAATCCCACTGCGATAACAATAGCTCCTACATCTGCCGCAGCAATCAGCACAAGATGGCGTCCACTTCCGAGCCAGCAAGCGACCCCAACATCACAGCCTTGAAGAATGCCCTCTACGATGCCTGCGCTGAGTACGCCAAAGATGACCCCAAATTTGTCTTCCGCCAAGCCGATTTGTTTGACCTCGAGGTTATTCCAGGATCC
This sequence comes from Cairneyella variabilis, assembly GCA_001625345.1. Classification (NCBI taxonomy): domain Eukaryota; kingdom Fungi; phylum Ascomycota; class Leotiomycetes; order Helotiales; genus Cairneyella; species Cairneyella variabilis. Next base: position 34,349 of record AYLM01002245.1, read on the forward strand.
AACGATGTCCATCTCCTGCAAGCCGTTACGCAAAAGCTGGTGGACGAGAAGTATCTCAAGATGATGGATGGCGGGGGTGGCTCTTTGGGGTGGATGGTGCGGACGGTGGAGGATGCGAAACTGTGAGACATCCTTGATTCGTGCATTGGTCTTTCATTACATCTACTGCTATGCCGGAGCTTGAGAAGAGAACGTGAAGCTAACAATGGATGTCCAGATACCGCACCCTGACCCAAGAGCAAGAAATCGTCTATGGCATCATCGACGAAGCAGCGTCCGAGGGGGCTTGGACACGCACCATCAAGTCCAAAGCCAACCTGCACGATGCAATTTTCAACGGCGCCATCAAGCACCTCGCCGGTCGATCCCTGATCGCAGAGATGAAGAGTGTGGAGCACCCCACGCGGAAGATGTACATTAAGTCCTCTCTGCAACCATCAGATCGTGCAACCGGAGGCTCGTGGTACACAGACGGCGAGCTAGACGAGGAGTTCATTGAGCAGACTACACGATTGCTGTTCAATCAGATCACAAAACACTCGTTTTATTTCAGCAGGAGCATGGAGAAAGAGCTGCTGCGTGGTCCGAAGAAGCGTATTAACGGCAAGGCCATCAAGCGGGACATGAGTCCGGAGGAAGCGAGAGGGGTAAGAGATAAAGGTCTCAACGAGCCTCTTGATGACAAGACGAAACACTTGATTGAGCAGAGGTCATTCCTTCCTTACCCTGTGGGCTATACAGGCTACTTGACCTTGGATGAGCTCACGCACTGGTTGGCGGACACTGGGTTCTTGGCCACGCTTTTGGTGGCGAGCGAGATCCAGCAGCTTCTCGATATCCTCATATTCGATAATAAGGTTGAGCGGGTTCTTACCGTTAAGGGTGTGGGGTATAGGGCCACCAGGGCCACCTTATTCGAGAGTAGTAGTGATATTAAGGATGTGCTCTCTGGTGCGCCTTGTGGGAGATGCCCAGTCTTTGATCTTTGTGAGGAGGGAGGACCTGTGGGCCCGAGTAATTGCGAATACTTCAACGCCTGGTTGAGCTTGTAACAACTCGGGTCAGTGGGTGCGGGACTGGCTTTGCTTGGAACAAATGGACGACCTGAACGGAAAATTTGACTTTAAAATGCATAGCGTGGCGGGAAAATGGAGTTTGGGAAGATACCACGGATGAAGCATAGCTTTGCATATCAAGTCCTTTGTAGCTTTTAGATAGGTGCAATACAATTGTATTACATCTGCCTTCCCTGGTTCTGAATATGTCATGCTTTCTCCAGTTCATCTACCAGGTGAGCATTCCACATGAGTCTAATGGGAGTTGAAATTAATAGCGGTAGCTAGTAGCAAGATTGATTCGTGCAGCGATGATGAGACTATCGGTGACTTTGGTTCGCTTTCACCTTTATGTAGTGAGGTTAAAAGACGTCAGTTATGTACGTGCTCACCTTCAACACGAAGGCTCTCGGTTGTTGGCGGCGAGTGGGAGCATAGCCTCAACTTTAAAAGGGGTAATTATCAGGCGAGGAACCATCTGCAAACATTGAACCGGCGGTCAAGTGATGTAATATGGAGAACGGGCTTTACTCGAAATTGTAGGCACAGTCAAAGTGAACATCACAATCATGGAAGAATCATGTTTGGTGTGAAACTAGATCAATTGCCCAGTGTGTCATGAACTTTTTGTCTGCTTTCCCCCATTTCGCAGCACCATCATCGCGAGCACACTCAACCATGATATGCAGCTTCCTCCATGTGAATTGGCTTAGCATTGACCAGCGCTGACAATGGTTGGCTTCTTGTTGAAGTTAACCTTGCCGGAGCCGGAGCCAGTAGCCTCGAGAGCCTTGACGACAGCCATTGATTGCTCATCAGCGACCTCGCCGAAGACGACGTGCTTGCCATCGAGCCAGCTGGTGACAACGGTGGTGATGAAGAATTGGGAGCCGTTGCTGTAGGAACGAGATATCAGCTGTGTTTCAAGAGGGGGAGTGTGCGTTGCTTACGTGTTGGGACCAGCGTTGGCCATTGAGAGAAGTCCAGGCTTGACATGCTTTCTCTCAAAGTTCTCATCGGCAAACTTCTCACCGTAGATAGACTTGCCACCAGTGCCCTGTCTAATTGTAAGCGCAAGCTATAACGGGATAGAGAAGGAGGACGCACGTTGCCACGAGTGAAGTCACCACCCTGGAGCATGAATTGAGGGATGATGCGATGGAAGGAAGAGCCAGCGTATCCGAAGCCCTTCTCGCCCGTGCAGAGAGCACGGAAGTTCTCGCAGGTCTTGGGGACAACATCATCGTAGAGGACGAAGTTGATGCGACCGGATTGCTCTGTCAAATGAAGTCAGCTCAGCTGCGCCTTGTTGAGGTGGGGTAAAGATCGAATGACAACGTCAACCACCAAGTAAACAACTTGGGCAACAAGATTGTTGCTTGGCTTGCAGATGATCGCAGAGATGAGAGATGATGATTGAGATCGAATTGATAATCCAAATCGATGCCAAAGCCGAGGAGCAATGAGACTACTGTGACTTACCAGCAACCTTGGAGGTTGCCTTGCCGGAAGCGTCCATGACTGGGCCTTCCCAGGTAACGTCGAAGAAGCTACCGATTCATGTTAGCATTGGAAGATTGGGACGCGGCGATGATGATAGAAGCTTACGTCTTGATGGCCATGTTTGATTTTGATGCGTGGAAGTATCGTAGATTGGTTTTGGGTTGGAAGTGGGAAGAAAAACGAGAAGAATGGAGGGGCAGCGTTCTGATGCGGGGCACAAGCATTTTGAAGGGACAGAATACGCTAGTGTGAACCCGGGTTAGCGTCTGAGCTCCTGGTTGGTGAGAATCGGCCCCTGTCTTTGGTGTCTGATTGCTGGCCAACCCCTTTGCTTCTTGCGAGGTCTGAGGGGATCGAACAGGATGAAAAGGGGGGTGAGAAGGGCTCAGCTACTCAGCCATGCGGGAGTATCGGTGGCAGACCAAGCTCACGCCATTCTGGCTGCAGTACGGATTGGCGGCTGCATGCAGTTTCAGCCCTCACTTAATGGCCGTCGAAGACCATTAAGCTTTCAGTGATTCATTCTGATACTGGCCGTGACCGAGTCCTGTAGCCACCGACTGCTCATATCAACCGAATAAGTGAGGCAGCCTCGATCAGGGAGCTTGGCTGAGCTGCTGTGGTATCTAGCACTGCATCATGCAATACCACCCACGTTCTCCGACTCCTCAAACACCGATAGTGACTAAAAGATGCAGCTCCATGCATTGTTGGGAGGGCCGGAAGGAACAAGGTGCTTCACATACCTTAAGAGGGAAAAGCTCGGAGGAAAGAAGAGAACTCCGCTATGAAGTACAATGTAAATACAAGAGATGAATCAGAAGCCGGGCTTGAGATGAAGAGACCGTTTTGTAGCTGATATTGTAAGGTCGATGGACTGAGGAGATGAAAAGGGGAATCCGAATCATCGATGACTTTTTCACTCCCGAGTTTAGGGGCGGGAGCAGGGATTCATAGCTCCCTCCCCGCATCGTCTTCGCAGTTTCAGTCCAGTTCCTTTGTTACTCCAATATGTCTATAAGTAGCTCTAGTTATCAATAAACCGCCTATAGAATAGTCTCTAGCTAGACGTACTCGATTCTACTTCATTTTTATCTTCCTCTTTCGTCCAGAATTTCACGTGACTTTTGCGCTACCGAGTTTCACTTGGCAGGGGTCTGACGGCTTTGGGCTATATTCTTGAATACGTCTCTGAACGCAGCGAGTCGATTCCGTCGCGCATCTCCCCAACACGTCCTTTAATATCTCCCTTTAGCGCAATGGATTTCAACAGTCTGAGAGAGGCTGCGGCCAACCTGACCTTGTATGATATCAAGGCAGGCGTGCGCAAGGTCCAAAATGGTACAGTTCCACAATTCCGCCAGTTGGCCCCTCGCTGACGGTTTGCTAGCCGTGATGAACTACACAGAGATGGAGGCGAAAGTGAGAGAAGCCACAAACAACGAGCCATGGGTTGGTATTCCTTCATTCAGTTCTGCCGTCTTCACAGTGGAGAGCGTGGTTGCGCGTTCACCTTCACAGCGATGACGTCCAATATCAGTATCTGACTTTCTTCTTTAGGGCGCCAGTTCAAGTTTGATGCAAGAGATTGCCAACGGCACATACAACTAGTCAGTACTCCTCTAATTGTCAAAGCATTTATCTAATTTTTGCTTTTATAGCCAATTGCTAAATGAGATCATGCCCATGATCTATAAGAGATTCACTGAGAAGGCTGCGGAGGAATGGAGACAAATATACAAGGCACTCCAATTGCTGGAGTTCTTGATCAAGAACGGCTCAGAACGTGTTATTGACGACGCCCGGTCACACCTCACACTTCTCAAGATGCTGAGACAGTTCCACTTCATTGACCAAAACGGCAAAGACCAGGGTGTGAACGTTAGGAACCGAGCCAAGGAGCTGGCAGAACTTCTGAGCGACGTCGACCGCATTCGAGCCGAGCGAAAGAAGGCACGGGCCACTCGGAATAAGTATACCGGTGTCGAAGGCGGAGCCGGTTTGGGGGGCGGTCTGTCAAGCAGCAGCAGATATGGAGGCTTCGGAAGCGAGGAAGCAGGCGGCGCTGGAGACAGCGGTGGATATGGAGGCTATAGCGGCGGGGTGTATGGTGATGGAGGTGGGTTTGGCGGTCAGGCAAGTGACTTCCAAGACAATAGCAGCAGCCGCGAACAGTCCAGCGGTGGAGGTGGAGGTCGAGACAGGTTCGAGGAATACGACGAATATGATGAAGGAGCAGTTGCTGCACCGGGACGAACACAAGCAGATGCATCATCCTCGAACAGCAGACGGAAACATACTGCGGATAAAGCGTCGAAGCAGGAAGTACCAAAGAAGAAAGAACCAGAAGTCGACCTCTTCTCATTCGATGACCCAATTCCCACATCTGCTCCAGTTGCTGCGCCTACTACAGCTTCGCATGCCGCGGATGACGACGATTTCGACGACTTCCAATCTGCTGCACCTTCAGTACAGACCACTGCTCCAGCTTTCCCCTCCCTCGCAGCTCCTACTGCCACCACTACCTCCACCACCCAATTCGCCTCTCCACAACCAGTTTCTGCACCCAAGACAGCCAACCTCTCCGACTTGGTAGCATTTAATTCCATCTCACCCGCATCCAGCGCAAACCCAACACCTGTTAATTATTCCGCATTTTCTCCTCCTGCTGTAGCTCAGCAACCTCGACCGACCGCATACCAAGGCTCCCAGCCAAACTACTTCACCTCAGTTCAAGCTCCTTCGACCCAAGCTCAACCCGCTTTGGGAGGTTCGACCGCTAAACCTGCTGCGTCCAAACCTGCTGCCGGTGGAGATGCCTTCGGCTCTCTGTGGAATTCAGCCAGCGCGGGTATCAAGAAGACAAGCACTCCCACCTCAGGACCTGCCCTTGGCCAATTGGCTAAGGAGAAAGCCAGTGCTGGAATCTGGGGTGCCACCTCTTCTACCAACTCCACTCCTCTTCAACAACAGAAGCCAGCACCCAGCCAGCAGAAATTTGGCAATGGATTGGATGATCTATTGGGATAGATTTGCGGTGAAGAATGTCAGATGTAGCTGTTTGAGTGAAGGATACACATGTGGAAGGGGCGTTCTTGATAGAAAAGTCGCGCAGAAAATTGAGTTTTTTCTTCCAAATTGGCGAATTCAAGTGATTGAAATCAGTTGATCGACTGAGCGGTGTCATGCAACCCAGTCCCAAAGAAAGAGGCGGGGTCAAGAATAATACAAAACCTCTCCCTTGATATGTCTCTTCTTTTCGCCTAGTCCATTTTCTCATCCGCAATCCACCTATATATACTCCTCGAATCCCTCCCCTTACACCTCTCATCCTGCCTCGCCTCCTCGAAAGCTTCCAACAACTTATCCCCAAACACACTCTTACAACCCAATTCCTCTCCCAACTGTCTCCCAAGCTTCAACACTCCCGTACACAACTCAATACTAAACCCGCCCTCAAAATCATTCTCGGCGATATTCCCCGGCACAACGCCTTTCACTGGATTCATTAACTCACAGTTATAATTCCGGCCGGAAGACACGTTTATGATAGAGGCGAGAGTCTTGGGATCAAGACCGTATTTGAGACCCATGTTCATCGCTTCGCAGGTCCCGATCAATGTTATACCGGATAGGTAATTGTTGATTTGCTTGGTGGCTAGCCCGGCGCCGAGTGGACCGCACGAGAAGGGTGGTGAGCCCATCATGGACACTATGGGCTCGATTTCCTTGAACAACTTCTCTCCACCTCCAACCATGAAGGTAAGGGTTCCGGCAATTGCACCATTTGGGCCGCCCTATCAGTTGTGAGTATATATGGTTTGGGCAGTAGGTGGGAAAGAGATATACGGATACGGGAGCATCGGCGAAATCTCCCAGACCTGATTTCTCGACTTCAGCACCGATTTTCTTGCATGTAGTTGTGTCGATGGTGCTACAGTCTAGGAAGAGACGTCGTGGGACTTCTTTCTTCAGACTCAGGAGTCCAGTATCTGGTTGAGTGAAGACTTGCAGCACGTACGGCCCTGCTGGGAGCATAGTGATGATTACATACTGTGGTAGATTCTTTCAGCGAGATTGATTTCTGTATAAGTGTGTGAGGAAAGGATGAAAGTGTTGGACGTACGGACTTCTCGGCCACTTCTCGCGGTGTGGATGCTATCTCTACTGGGCCCAGATCTTTGGTCTCTGAGACGAAACGTTTGACTGCATCTTGGTTTATCTCGGCTATAGTGAGTCGAGAGGATTTGGGAAGCTTTTTGCGGAGGTTGATGGCCATGGGATAGCCCATTGTGCCGATACCTAGAGAATAAGTCAATTTGAAAGTCAAGGAAACAGCTGCCTGAATTGAGATGAAAGGCACGTCTGAGAGTTTATGAGCACTTTCGACTCCCAAAGCTCATAGGTAGAAATTTTGAACCCAACTCCAGTATTTATTAGAATGGGATAATTTCTCATCTCCAGCGCGATGTAGCAGCTACTCGAGGGCTGTGAGGTCCATTACTATTACAAGCCACTTACCAATAAAACCATAATTCTTCTCTGCAGCCATCTTGCTCAGATATATATGAGCACTATGCTTTTCGTGTTAATAATTATCTATACAGCTCATACTTCACAATTCCTCAGACTGACTTCCTTAGTCCCTATGACGGCTGTACATTTATCCCCGCAGATCCCCGCATTTCTCACCGAGGTCTCGCTTAGTAGCCCAAATGAAAACTAGTGAATTCGCTTCCATTTCGAACCCCTTTTCCAAACCTTCAAATTTCCACATATCTGGACTAGCGCAATGTTTTCCATTGATTCAAATTGCGGAGGCGTGGGGAATTCAAACTTTACCCGTTCGAGAACCATTACACCCATAACAGCCATGCGTTCTTCAACACCATTTGGCACGTCACGCAACGTTCATATCATCCGGGAAATGAAGACCGGGCTTTCGCAACACGAGATGGAATCGCAGGCTCCAACCTTCTCCATGCAACTATCAAACTCTGCGCAATGGATTTATTTCCAGGAGTCAACCGCAGATACACGACAGTCGCAGTCTTCTTGCTTATCGCCATATGGTGCTGGGAAGCATTTGATCGACCATACACATTTCAAAGCTATATTCCGTGGAACATATATTCGAGCAGTCCGCAATTTGCACCTACCAATGATGTATTCGATTTCCCTCCTCTCCCTTCCTCCGCGATCAAAGATGTATGCGCGAAGACGCAATAGAACTCGAGATTGACGTTCGTGTGCAACGAGTCTTCTGGTGGGATTGCAGACGTTCGAAACTCCATACTGAATTGTGTGCACTACACAATTGGAGGGGGTGGGAGCCTGGTTGTTCCCAGGATCGTGCTGAGGGAGGATTATCAAGGGACGAATGCGGGCGACTCAATATATAAGAAGCATAAGCGCCATCTTAAATAAAGGTCTTACCCCTAACGTAGATCACACGCCAAACTCCGTCAGCACTCTCCGAAATTATACTCCCCTCTTGATCATGGTTCAAGAGTCACCGCAGTGTCCAGTGCCAAGGGTCGATTGCCTTCGCCAGCACCTTCGACGCCACAAACCATAGATACAGAGATACCATCTGACTGCGACAACCTTGGCCGATCAACTAGTGATATCCTACCGACGCTGACCAAGGTTACATTCCGTCCACACTCTACACGCTGCTGCTCCTTTACAGCGGTGGTCCGAGATGGTCGCGACGGGCGAGGAATCTCTTTAGCCAGCTTGCCCAACTCATCGAGAGCGTTGGCCATATGGGGAGAATTGACGACTTCACCATCAAGCCGATAGAGCAACGTTCGTTCCTCTTGACTGGCTTCAGCCGGCATACCTCATCCCCACTCTCCAGTGGCGCGATTTTGTCGCCTATCGTGGAGGCAAACTGTGTCTTCGACAACGCGCCTTCAACTACACTTCAGCATAGCAAAGCCGTCGGTGCTGGAGCTCTGCTATCGGAAGAGTGTGAACCGTCAAGTAGCGATGACGAGAGTGGTTTGAGCGACAGCGATCCTGATCTCAGTAGCGACGATGACGCGTGTTCGAGTAAAAAAAAGCAGGGTTCCAGCACAAAGGATGAATATCCCATGGGAACCTGTAGACGAGCAGCGCTTGCTGGCATACAAGAAAGAGGACAAGTCTTGGGAATAGATCTTCAAGAAATTCCCAGGCAGGACTCAGGCCGCAGTACGCACGCGCTGGACCATGGTACAGCACAGAGTCAAATAAGCTTCCTCCCACAGGCGGACAGGCAGCAACTCAAGCTCTATGTTCCTACTTGTCTTGAGGGTTCTGCTAGGACCACATCCTTCTATCGGCTAGTCTCAACAAGGGAGTAGGTATGGTTGAGGGAAGCGGCGTTCAAAGTGAGGAAGATTGGGGGATCAGATGCGTGGGCGAAACACTAGAAAAGGGAATAAAGAGTGATTTTGTAAGGAGACATAAGGCGCAAAGTGATCGCAGGAAACAATTGATGTACTGTATAATAAGTCATGGTTTCATTTCCATCCCAGGCATCGGTGCATTGTATAGTTTTCCCCAGGTACTCAGTATCAGTGACCTCTGACTCCGCAACCGCCAACTGCTCAATAGGTATGCCAGCTACTTTAGCAGATAGAATTCTGACTTTCAAACCATACAGCATTCTCAAACCCTTTCTTAGCAAACGATACGCCTCAAAATACTGACTTGTAATCGGCGAAGCCACTTACTGATGTAACTCTACAGGTCGACCCCTTTTCCTCGGCCTCGCCCGCAATCGGGCTGTCAGGGTCACTCATTTTGTTAAAGAGAAAGATGGCGATCTCCTCATGCCTTGCCAATAGCGCCAGAAGGAGAGGCTTGTATCCCTTAGCTCCACACACATCAAGATTCCCTCCCTTATTGAGGAGAAGCTCAACAATGCCAAGATGTCCCGCCGCCGTAGCAGCATGTAGAGGTGTCTTGCGGTGTAGAGGCTTTTCATGAGTATCTACTTTCGCTCCTAACCGAAGGAGTCGCCGGTCCAGGTTCCTGCGATCCATTTTTGCAGCCCATATCAAAGCACTCCCGTTTGAGTATCGAATATTGTGTTGCAGCAAATACTTCCGAAGGAGGTAGTATAAGCGTCGGCAGGATCGGGCCATAGCGTAGACTTGTCCCTGATGTCTTAATAGTCCCGCTATGTGGAACAGAAGTTCGTTTGGAAGGATGAATAGAGACATACTGTATGACAGAACGAGGTGATCGGTCTACCACTTGCTGCCAGCAGCTCTTCAGGAGTCGTAAGCTGGTGCTAGAATAGATTCCAAGGTGCTCTGTGCTGGAATGTCTGTGGATGGCAGACGTTGTATTCATCCTACCACGTTGGCGTTGGTTGGTCCAGCATAATGCTGAAAGCCTTACTCGTTAAGCAACTCACTGAGGCACGACCTCTGTTCCTTTTACAACCTGTCCTTTTGACAACACCACGCCGCGAACGCCAATCTACTACCCAGAATGGCGCCGCATCTCGCAAAGTCGCAGCAGTAATAATTAGCGATATGATTGCCAGTAAGCTTCCATTTAAACTAAATTTCTTCAATTGTGTTGTTAGGTAAGTCAATTTGTATAGTATTTCCTAGATATATCAGAGTGAAGCGATTCCCGATTTTTGAATCGAGTCCATCACCCATCGAATCTCTGAGGCCACAACATCAGGCCTCAAAAGCTGAACGTTGTGACCGCAATCCGGAAGAAACACTAAGCGGCTTTTTCGCGACAGCTTCAATTGCTCCTCTTTCAAATCCTTATCAACAACATCCCATTTCTCCAACAATTCCTTGAATGCTTTCCTCTGCTCCAACGACCCATTTCCCGCTTGCACACCTGTATCATAAATGGCCTCAAAATCCCCCCTCCCACAAGAACGAATAACACTCAATGGCTTCTCGCACAGAGTCGTCTTTTGCATCTGCTTCTTCACGCCCAAAGTCTCACACACCTCCACGAAGGCATTACTCTCCTCCCTCGCTGCCTCGACACCCCCGGCAATTAATATCGCCCTCTCTCTCCACTCTTCCCTCGTCATCCACTGCCCCGCCGCCTCTCTCAGCCCCGTCACCCTCGCGAAATTCAAATCTCCCATAACAGCTTGAATATTCGGATCCGAGACGCGGAAAAATTGACATTGTCGCTCCGTTGACCCCTCTACGAGCGCCATACCAACTAATTCGTTAGGCCAGAGTTGCAGAAATTCTCGCGCAATGATAGCCCCGTAAGAGTGGGCGCAGAGCACATATGGTGGTCCAAGGCGAGATGCATCAAGCGCAGTGTGAAGTTCCTCTGCAGCTGTCACGGCCATATGGAGGGGAGTGGGAATGCTTTTAGGGCGAGGATGGCTGCGACCTAGGCCTGAACGGTCGTAGAGGAGAATACGGAAAGAGGGTGCAATGAGGCGGGATAATGGGATCCAGGAGGAAGATATGTCGCCGGCACCAGAGAACACGATGATAAGTGGTTCGCGAGGATCCTGGCGTGGAGAGCCGGAGATGTAAAGATGGAGGGAATGAGTGCCAATTGAGACGAGCGAAGATGCGGAAGGAACGGTATTCCAGTCAATTTCACTGCCTGTGCTCGCCATTTGTACTTCGAAGTACCGGAAGCCTGGAAGCTATTTCTGAGCATGTCATGCAAAAACTGGGCATTTCGCAATCTTATACAATAGTCGGTTATGGTCTGAGAGGGCCGCATGATACCGAAAGTTGAACCAGATTGGGCATTTCGCACCTGATTTGGATTTTGCCCATATGGCCACTCCTAAAGGAGCCTAGCGTGTATACAAGTGGAAGCTAAGAGCTAGCAGAGAGATCTTCTTTCATCGAATTCCTATGCTTTTAAGATGACTGTTTAAGTTATACTTTTATTAGAAAGTGGTTTAATTGTTTTATTTATATATTTCGAACGAAGACTGCTCGATCCTATAATCCCTCAAAATTCCTCTTCTGGCTTTGGCTCTTTTCGAGATTTGATAAAGACAGACCACCCGTAAGGCACTATTAGAAAGTATGCTTTATATTTCCATTCTTATTTAAGATCAACCTTTTGGATATTAAGGTCTCTTATTAGTGTAGCGATGGCCTTTAATCCTTTTAAAATTGTCAGGGCACGGGTCCACGTGACGCTGACGCAGCCTGAAACGCGGTCCATGC
>AYLM01002253.1:0-21892 GCA_001625345.1 Cairneyella variabilis
GGCAAGAGCTAACCGTGACATTATATAGTGATGAGGTTATGTGGTAGTGAGGATACAAGTTAGGTAGAGCCAGAGTATTAAGATTAAGGAAGTCTTAAAAGCCACATTTAGCTGCTATATAGCATTTGAGTAAGGAAAGCGGCTATATGTGTTATATAAGTAAGGATTTAGCCAAGTATAATATATAGCTAATTTTTAAAAGATAAAAGTGGCATTTCACTAACGAAAATTATCAAGGGCGGCATATGAGCAAATAACCATAGTTTAAAAATAAGAAGCTTCAAGACGTTGAAGGTGGATTACCTAATGTTTCTGCTTCCCAGAATGCGCAGTTGGACTGAGTACCGACTGAGAGACAAAGGGAGTCTAGTATTGTTGTTGATTGATGCTGGCGATTGTTAAACCGCGGAGATGAAAGAAAGGTCAAACGAAGCGGATGAGGTGAAAATACTAGGTTGTAAATTGAAGATTTAGTGAGCTTGATCTTTTGAGTGCCCTTAAACTAGATACTTTTGGGAGTATAATGCCTTTCTCAGTTGGGGGTTGTTAAATGCTATTGAGCTAGACGTAAGACTAGGATATCTCTTTGAGATTTAAACTGCATTCATCTTTGAAGCACGGAGCACTATATGCAAAAATTTCAGAGCCAAAAAAGTTCACAAAGACAAGAAGAATGATATTGATGATTTTATTATTCTGCAATACGTATCCTTGATTGTACTGCCGCATTGAGTTTATCCCGGATCCCCACCAGGCAGCATGCAAAAGAGCTCAGAAAATCACTATCCCATATCCCATTTTAAGTGTCCCATTTCGTTATTGCCCCAAGCTGAGAGTTCATAATTGATTCCCAGCAAGCAGATGCGTGCCATACCGTGTGCAAAGCATCAAGAGCATTATATCCCAGATGCAGTTTACCAAGTAGTCTGCATCTTCGGATATTCCTTGGAGCTGAGACCCAAATCAGCGAAGACAGGGTCGTCTTGCTTGAGGTTCTCAACTCGATCGTGGTCCTGTCTTTCTGTCAGTTTCGAAGTCAAAACTGGCGTAGGTCGGATGAAGAATAACATACCTCCTCCTCCAACTGCTCCAACTCCTCAACCGGCTTTTCATTACTCTCATCCTTGGTATCTTTCTTCATCTCCTGAACGGCACCACCAAAATTACCCATACCCTCACCAATCATCAAGAACTGCGTGTTCTGATACTCCAGCAACTCAGGCTCCAAAGGCATCCACCTCAAGCCTCGGAACTTCTTCTGAAGCTCCTCGGGATACTGGGCGGGATTGCTGAGAGTGGCGTTGGCAGGACCTGGAGCCTCAGGGTTCTTGACTGAAACGACATAGCTGCCCTTCTCATGGACACCAAGCTCCTTCTGAATCTCACCAATCTCTGGGACGGTGATTTGATAAGCGAGGTGAGACTTCCGGCCAGTAGATATGATGATATAGATTCCTTCAGCGAAGGGGGTGGCAGCTGGGATGTGGGAAGTACTGGAAAGTTGTCAAACGGGAACTGTTATCACGTGAGAATACCATTGAACCACTTACCCAGAGGTCTTGGTAGCATACTCGTTCCCACCAAACTGCTCTCTCAAATCCTTGATGTGAGCCTTAGCCTTCTCAACGAAGGCCAAGAATCGATCTCTACCACTCTTGGGCAACATCTTCTTTGGCAAGACCAACAATCTGGCATTACCCATATCCTCAAGTGGGCCTTCACCAATCTTGGCACCCTGAGGAAGGGGACGAAGGACGATGTAGCTGCGTGCGATATCCTCAACGCTGTGAGGCTCATCAACGCCAACGCGACCACGGAAGAAAAAGTAAATGATGCCCTTCTCTAAGATGGAGGAAGGGATGGCAGCCTCTCGCTTCTCGTCCTCAATGACAGAGTCATTGCTCTTAGCGATCTCGACGGACTTCTCATCCTGCTCTGCCTTGGCAGCGGCCTTGTCATCAGCAGCATCTGCCTTGACCTTCGATTCCACGTGTTAGCAAGTAGTCTTGAAAGGTCGAGGTGGGGTTGTGAGTGCAAGAACGGGAGATAACGTAGAGGCAGTGAAAGGAGCAAAGCACCTCATCGAAAGCATTCTTCTCGTCTTCCTTGAGACCATTGGCGGTTGCCTTCTCTTCCTTGTTATCGCCAGCATCCTCACCCTCCTTAACACCGTTATGCTGATCACCCTCGTCCTTATTCTCAGTGATACCATTCTTCTCACCATTTCCATTGATCTGCATCTCGACATCCTTATCGTCCTCGAGACCGTTCTTGGTCTCCTCAGTTTTCTTCTGCTCCTTCTCAGCGGCAGCCTTAGCCTCCTTTTCAGCCTTCGAAGGACGGCCTCTCTTCTTGGCAGCTGAAGCGGGAGGAGAATCGTTCTTGACTCTGTTGGTAGTCTCCTCAATAGTCTTCTGCTTCTTCTCGGCAGCTGCCTTGGATTCCTTCTCAGCCTTGGAGGGACGACCTCGCTTCTTGGGAGGAGTAGGAGAGGCGTTCTCGTCAGCACCTCGCTTGGTACCTGACTTTATTGAAGAGGTATCCGAATATGGAGAGGACTTTATGGAATCTTTGGATTTGCGTGTGCCGGCCATGATGAATCTGGAAGGTGCGATTGTCAGTTTATTTGTTGAGGAAGGTGCGTAGTTTGTGGAACACGAAGTCTTTTGTAGAAGACGGCAGTCAAGTACTTTGACTTGGGAAGTGTGATTGAAGGAGTTGGTGATTGAAAGTAAGATAAGTGTCTTTGGGAGGAGGTAAATTGGGGCCAGGTAAGTCTTGATTTATGGGTACTTCGTGAGGTAGGAAGTTGGGCAAGTTGGTGTTTGTGAAGGAGTTTGAAAATGAAGTACAAGTAAGAGAGCAATGCCTGATCAAGAAGGTGAAGGTGTACAAGCGGACTTCAGATGAAGAGATGGTCCGATTGAAGCTGACTGTAAAGAAAACTGTATGCCAGCAACGACCTTAGGATGGAAGTGATGTAATTGGGAAGAAAACATACTCTACTCACCTTCAGGACTTTCTGTTAAGTCTTTGAAGTTTCAATTGAGATGTCGAGTTGATGGCGAGTTCGTGATCGAGGTTAGTCTTCGTCGCTTGAAGGTCTGGACTCTGGTGATGTAAAGGATGGATGGGTCGCGTGAAGAGTGATCAGAGTTAAAGAAGGTATCACATCGGTATCTGAAGGTGTGGTGTTGTGGCGTCTCGAGATTTAAAGATCAAAGAGGTGGTGAGGAGCAGAACGCGTCTCTCTTAGTGTTACCAATTCGATGACGTTGAGCAAAAAGCCAAGTCACGTGCTACGTCTTCGACGGCGGGACTTCAACGAAAGGATAGCTCGCTGGGTGAGTTCCTGCTTCTTGTTGAGTGGTAATTATCTATATTGTATGTATCATTAAGTCGTGATTCTCTTCGACTTCGAATCTAGGTATTAATGCATCGCATCCTGTCCCATATGAACACGGCCAACCCTCGCTCTCTTCCCAATGCAGCCATGCTTAACACCTCACACTCACATCCCAGGAACCCCTCCAACTCCTGCTTTGAACCAAAAAATCCTCTCAAATGACCCTAAACATATTCTCCCTAACTCCCCTCTTCAATCCCGTAGCTTTACCACCCTCGTACTCCACGCCGGCTTGCCCTCCTTCGCCACTCAATTCCTCCAACATCCTCATAATCTCAGCATCCTTCTCTTTCATGGATTTACTTTCGTCAAGCCTAGGTTTCTTCCTCGCTGTTGCAGCATTCTGGGCTTGTACAGCATGTACAACGTCTTCTGTACTCGCTGGGCCTGGTCTCGTTGCTTTTGGTACCGGGGCATCTGAAGTGAAGTAGTGAGGGCCAGGATGTTTGTTTGGTGGAAGCTATTCTCCATCAGTCTCATTCCTCATTCCTCATTCCCCATCCTTCCCTTTAAAACCACTAACATACCTTCGTATCTCCAGAATGTTCCTTCACATCACCAGCCAAACCCCGCTGGAACTGTACTCTCGTGACCCCGCTGCCGTAGCTGAAGGCGTTCCTTCTTAATGAATTGCGTATCATGGTTTGTGCAATATTTGATTTTAGGGGAAGAGGAACATGATGAAAGAAAAGGATAATTTATTAAATTTATTATGGATTGAAGGTTGAGTTACTTCGGTAGTGTGAGAGATGACTGCGTGTGGTGTGAGTTGAGATCAGGTGAGGTCATGTCATGTCATCACTCGGCTGAGGTTCCAAGTACCGGACAGGGATGTGCCTGGGGTAAGACTGGTGCAGTACTGTAGGGTGTTAGCAAGACAGAGGGATCGTGACTTCAAAATGCTAGACTCACGGGCAAAATGTTTGAGGTAGGAATTGCGTCTCGGTAAACGTAAAATCAACTACCTAGGCAGGTCCCTCAAAATATCTCAGATACGTAAGATATTTTGACGGGTTGAAAATCGAGCTAAATCATGACCTGAAATGGCGAGCTGGTCAGTTTGCACTGCGTTAAACGGCCCCCTTTTACACGGCCCACGTATTCTAAGATATTTTGAGGAACGGAGATGGGCCGCATTACCATTTGATTCTCTCAAGGTCGCATATGATTTTCCCATTTTTTAACTACGCACACAGGGTATCTTTGGGACAAACGAGGTTCCCCATCCGACAACTCCCTCCAAAACTCCGCCCAATCGACTTTGACCTTTCTCTCATCAATAATCCAGACGAGTCGCACTCTCGCGCCTCTCAATCGGCTTCAGGCGGGTAGCCAAATCCTTCAAGAAAGCCTCCTTCAGAGACCACTCTCTCCAGAGAAATCCCCTCCTTCTTAACCCAATCTCGCACCTGCTGCTTATCGATGATTAGTCTCTCAACCGTACCCTTGCCCCTACCAGCCTTCTCATAAACCCCCATCTCTCTCATAATAGCCAAGCAGTCCTCTAGCGCAATCCAGGTATCTTGCGATATCCGATTGACAGTGATCATTCCTTTTCCCTTCTTCCGGTCCGTCAAATTGACCTCAAGCAGCCAGCGTGCGATCTCTGCACCCCAGAATCTCTTGTATCCCTTCTTACCCAGATCCGAGATCGGCTTCTCAGGACCGCCCATGATACCCTGGCGCTTCGCAATAGCATATGAAACACCCATGAGGATACCACCCAGGCCTTTCTTCTGCCATGGAGGGAAAATCAAGATGCAGGCAAGATTGTTGTTGTCCCAGCTCATCTTTTCCTTTGAGAAGAAACCTACAATCTGCTCTTTGTCTTTTTCGGGATCGTGGTGAACAAGTAGGTAGTAGTTGAAGCCTCCGATGTCGAAGAAGACGGACTTGTTGTCGAGGAACATCTTTGCGAAGAGGGAGAGCCTTTGGCAGAAGAGCTGTAGAGGAGATGATTAGCTTTAATGCTCGAAGCAAGATCGTTCTAGTGGAGCTTGGGAATAGAACTCACAGTATCAATGTTGCCGTCAACCTCCCAGATACTGATATTACCCTCTCCAAACTTCTCTCCATGTGTATAGATCTTCCTACCCGGGACAGTCTTCTCACAAGGTATCAAATGCTTGACATAGTTCTCCAAATCCTTGGAATATGCAAAGCACTTGTTACAAACAAACAGCTCTGTTACCGTGATTCCGCCGTTCCCCTCAAGGGCCTTCTTGCCGATGATCTCTTCCGGGTACCAGGAAGGATACCAAGCATGGAAGCCAATCTGCCCAAAGATGACTTTGTCGATATTTCTCTCCAGCTGCTCCTCCTCATCGCTTCGCTTTTGTCTCGAATTGCGCTGCCCCTTTTTGTTCTTCGCGTTGGCTTGCTCCCCTTCGCCGACCCGGATCTCAATCTCCAGTTTCTCCTCCAGCTCCTCTTCTGATTCCGGCTCAGGCTCAGGCTTGTTTCTCCGTCCCTTTCTCGTATTTCCAGTAACGCCATTCATGTCATTGACCGGGCCTTGACTCCTCAAAGAAGCCTTGGGCGGCGTGGTAACAGTATCTTCCTCTGCGGATTCGCTAACGCCATTGACGTTCTTGAGTGCTTTCAGTGCTCTCTGACGCGCAACTGTAGCAGGAGCACGCTGTCTTTTCGCAGGCGCAGTTACAAGGTGAGGCATGACGGGCGAGAGTGATTCGGGTGTTGGCGGATGAAGAGGGGCGACAATCTTACTCAAGAGACCCAGAATCTTGTCAACCGTACGAGTAGTCGCGCGTGTAGCCGGATGGGGAGATGATTGCTTGCTCAAGAGGCCCGAGATCTTGTCAACCGTTGCGGTCGCGTAGGGTTCGGGACTTGGCGCATTTTCGCGTTTAGTGCTCTTCGCCTCCCGTACTTTGCGCTTATGCCTAGTTCCCTTCGGAGCCATGATTGTGGGGTGTGGTTAAAAAGATTTTAGAATCGTAACCTCACGGGATGGTGGAAAAGATCATTCGAAAGCTGTTGTTGTTTGATGATGAGCATGGTCTAGGCTGCTAAAGTGGTAGTTATTGGCAAACAATCCTGCAGACTGCATCCAATGCATCTGGAACTCATATCTTTCTTGCCATGAATATTTTGAATTCTTGCATTTCTGCTTTGCTCTTTATGCTCCATCGCCTTAGTAGATTTCTCCTCACTTTCTCGGGTCATAGGCTGGATGGCAATGTCATCGTTCACTCGCTTTCCTTGAAGGACATTGCAGTCCGTGTTCAGCTGGTAGTGCTTCCTTCTGATCACCTTCACCCTCGGTGCTGGCTCTACCCAGATATGCGTTTGCCAAATCAAGGTTGCCGTGCAAGTCTTCCATATCCAAAAAGGCCCCGTGTTCTTGCTCAGTAACTGTCATCAAGCTGTCGTCTTGTCCCTAGTGCTTCTCATTCTGCCGAGTCAAGTTGCGCTGCTCTTTGGTAGGTAGCGGGCCGACTCCCGAAGACCGCCATTCTATTCTCCTTACGGTGGACAGAAGAGTCTTTCTCAGTAGCATATAGCTATTCCTCCATACACCTGTGAACCATGAGATATACACAGAGTACAATAATAAACAGCTATCAAATGATACTTTCTCATATCATGTCTGGAAAACTTGGAGATACCTCTCCTCAGACAGCTTACACACATAAATATTTCACATACCTAGATACCTAGATACCTGGACATATCCTGTACTTGCTCCCTCATACTTATCTCGGATCTATTTTGCTGATGGTACAGGTTTCTTCGACATTGTCATATGTAGACACTCAAAGCAGCCGACGGAGACTGACCTCTGTTATGAATCTACGAGAGCATGGTCGGGAGCAGAATAAAAAAGGGGATTGGTGTAATGATAAGAGGGAAGCAAAACCTGTGAGATCAAGAGTGGTACCAAGTGTAGGTCCCCGAGTTCTGGATATCTCATGAATCTGGGCACCTCACGAATCTGGGCATCTCAATTTTGCGGATATTTGACGAGCACAGTGCAAAAAAAAGTCCGAGTCAAAAATCGCTGAATTCGTTCGCTGACCCACGCTCCAAAACATTCATAAACGTGAGTTACTCTCGTCCCTGGCTATCTCTCCTTCCTCCACTGTGGCTATCAATAGTCGAAGGGTTGTAGTAGGAACAGACGGTCGACCTGGTGCGTTCGTTGGTAGAACCGCAAAAATAGCTCACGTTCCGTGAGTATCTCAGCTTCCGTGAGTGTCTCAGGATTCGTGAGTGTCCCAGAATTCGTGAGTGTCTCAGGTGGCGTAGGTAACTTTCCTATTGTGAAATTCTCTGATACTATCGACAGCTCGCCGGGTGAGCTCCTTTCGCCCACAGCTGGTTGTCCTTCCTCGACCGCACCTTCTGGATTCTCTTCGACAACTGGCAGTCCGCCGGAGCACACTGCTTCCTGACCCTCGCCGCCAGCACCAGCTGCAGGCTCTCTCCTCTCCCGATTCATCCTGTCCAGATTTATCCTGTCCAATTTATGAACGTGTGTAATCGAATTGCTGTCTTCTCGGTCGATAAAACAGCATAGGCATGGCTTAAAGACGGGATGAACACATAGGGTCTTCCACCACGGTGCTTCGACACTCGGAGCCAGTGATAGGCTAGTTTTCTGTCGTCGAACCTCCTTCATCGACGGCTGCGCTTTCTTAAGGTTGGCACTCGATCGATGGCGTTCTAGGCGACTATTCCATTTGACGACCCACCCAGCCCAGTAGTCCTTGACGCTGCCCATTGCGGCTGAAAGTTTCTCAGGATCCAAAAAATTTCACGTAGGTGGGTTATTTTGGGCCGACTTTCTGAATTGGTATCTCGAAGGTCGATGGTAGCGAGGTATGTGTCAGGGTGGATAACTATTCTGGTTGAGTATCTCTTCTAGCTGAGTAACTCTGTTGGTAGGATATTTTTGAGCTATCAGACCAAAAGTATGCAATGTTGAAGAAGAATGAAGTCGGAAGTGAAGAGGTAAAGGCATCGAGGTGGGCCGCTCTTGCTGTTTTCGTCGACAATCCACACAGAAGGAACAACCGTAGTGGAAGAGCCATCGAGTGGAAAGCCCAGCCATCATCTGAGCAATCCGCCCAGGTCCCTCTCCATGCCACTGACTCTCTCCTCAAGCTCTCTTTTCTTCCTCTCCAACTCCCGAATCTCTTCCTCTTCTCGTATCAGGTCCTCGTCCGTGACTTCGACATCCTCCTCTCCGTGGACGATGCCCTCGGCATCAAAGTCTTCGTCATCTTCATTCTCCCACGCCTCTCCGCGGTTCATTCTCTCCAACTCCCTCGTTTGCTTCTCAACTTTCTTCTCGTAGTGGTCCAAGCTGCCTACTATCTGCGCATATCGGTTCCTTAGAGTTTGAATGCGCTCAGGAACACCGGGAACGGAGTAGACATTGTTGAGCTTCTCGACACCGCGAAGCAAGACCTCAATGTCGATGTCGCCCTTGCCCTCGGTCTTTCGAACTTCGCTGTGAAGTTCAGCTCCAAGAACTGCAGCGACAGCAGTGTTTCGTCGCGGGACTCGAGAGCCAGGACCGGAAGTACCGGTTGTGACTTCTCCCTGTGCGACGTTGAAGACAGTTTGTCTGCGAGTGCTGGCAGACTTTGGGTCGGGGTAGGGCGTTGTTGAAGAGACTGGAGGTGGTGGAGGTGGTACAGAGAACAAGGCTCTCTCATGAGGCTCGGTGTCTCGAATGAGAGAGGTGATGTCGGAGGTAGAGAGTAAGGCGTTGGTGAATATCTTCGGTGGAGGGAATCTGTTGGTGGGGTTAGTGGGGTCGACAAGAATGAGAAGGAGTTGAAGTACGGGAGAGTCGCAATTGACTCCGAAGAGAGTGAGATCTGTTCGAGGTGTCGTTCCAAGAGCGACATGATGGGCATTCGTTGTTCTGTAGAAGCAAAGCCTGGTTGCAGTGAGTGGTGTTTACTTCGTCGCGTCAAGTTCGCGAATTGATGTTCAGTGAAATAATACGGTGGCCAAAGTGAACGAAGAAGCAATTTTGCTGAAAGCTGCCGTTGCTTGCCGTTTCTGGACGACCTTCGATGGAGCCTCAAGACGAGGTGTATTTCTACGAAACGCTTTTGAAACAATTGAGACGAGTGCGGATAAGACGGTCAGCATTCGAGGACTGCTTCAAATATTTCCAAACGTAGTAAATTTCTATTCCGTATCGCTGTTTCTGTCCATCGCAAACCTCGTAGCCTGCTCCGTCCGGGCGAACATGGCGGAGTCAAATCAAGGTACGTACTCCGTACCTCGATGTTTGATGCCAAAGATGTTTGCTCTAGAAGTTTGACCCTTGGTTATTTGACTCAGAAATTCACTTGGCTGTTAGATAATTGTCCCTGGTAGGATCTTGAGTTATTTCCTAATGAAGAAGGTGTCAAGCGAGGGACGGAAGCTCCAAAGGTTCAAACCCAGAACCAGGAATGCACCCGATTTTGAGATTTTCAGGTAGTTCAATTTAGCACCTCGTTTGTTCCTGTGAGTACAACAGCCAAATATTGGCACTCTCCCCCCCTATTTCTCTCCTATCACTCGCTTCTCTCCTCTCACTCGCCCGGAATAGATTGCGCCGCGTTGCAAATGAAAAGCGCATCATCGTCCGTGGCACGATTCTCGCCTTACAACGCATCTCCCCCCTTTTCACCATATAATTGGCCTCTCCAGGCATGCAGACCACCCATTTTGCTCCATTCCTGTTGACCCTGGCTCTGCTCTCTGCAAATCTTCTTTTTTCCCGACACTACTTGCTTCTTCCTCATGCCAACGCATCGAAACACTCCTTCAAATTGACCCTAAGCCCAAGCCCAGCGACATGAACACCACCAAACAATTATGCGCTTTGCAAGGGGCCGCCATTTATCATCCTGTCGAGTCACACTTTTTTTTCACCATCACACAATCGCATCACTTGAGGCAAGCTGACCAAGACCACGCTGCTCACTGTTGCTCACGGCTCACTCCTCGCTCGGATTGAACTCGCCATTGATTCCCGTCCACGAGGGAAAAGAATCTCGCACAAAACCACATCGCTAACCTCCAAACAAGGGACAACCTAGAGCATTGCTGCCCGACACAGGCTGAACCCGGCGGCTTCTCTTCTTTTATCTATCGTTGAGAAAATTGAAAAGGGATTACTTTCCGCAGCCCCGGCCAAGTCCTCCGAAGCAAATTCTGTTTGGCTGCAGCCATTCTCTCTTCTCGTCTTCTCGCTTTTCTCACTCGATCCCTCCAGGCAGGCCAGCACCTGATTGTCATCTGGATAATCCTATTACTCCCCCAGCGCAAGCGCCTCCTAGCGTGCTGCAAGGTGCCAATCTGCCTACCTGATACCTACCTACAGCCTCCTGCCTAGGCGTGGACTGGGTTTACTCGGGCCATATATATCTGCACAAGTATAAGTTCTCGGCTTGCCGCACCTTTCTTTCCACAACCCTCCTCATTCCAGAGCACATACACCTGCACATATATCTCGGACACCTCATACCTCACACCTCACAATCCCACCCACACCTCACTCACCTGTCTTCATTTCGAAACAAGTGCAAAGCTTTTCAACCCCTTTTTATCTAAGCAAGCAACGCCCGTCCATTCTTCTTTTCTCCCAAAAAGCAAGTCCGGCTATTGGCCGCCCTGCGTGCTGATCTTCCATCTCGCTCATCCTTGCATTCCCGCACTGCGAGCGAGCACTTGGAACTTCAAGCACCAGCACCGCGCAACCTTGAACCTCAGATCTAGATATCTGACACCCCCTTTTAACGACCCCAAGAATAGGCTGTCCCTTCTGGACTGATTCAAGTTGCGAGGCCCCGTGGCATCCGAGCTCCTCTACTGATTATCATGAACTGCGTTCCTCCTCGGCTCTCTTCTCCTTGTTGGAGATATCTACCTAGGGCACTCACGCCTTGACATCCACGCATTTGCACTCCACCCTGTGCTGCAGCACCTACCTCTTTTCCAGAAGCGATACAATCATCCGCAAACATGCGGCCAAGCACACCCAATCTCAATTTCGCCCAGCAGGCCGGGCCTTCGTCACCGCCGGAAACCCCTACAACTGCCTCATTCGCATTCAAGAACCGACGGCATGGGATGCACTTCCGCACAAACGTTTCTAGCAAGGACGGCACTATAACACCGAACGGCAATGGGCCCAATTTCTTCTACACACCTTCCAACAAGCCCGCAGATCTGTCGCCGCGCTCGTCCTCCCCAGACTCGTCTGCCCGCCTCTCTTCCACAAGCCCGAGTCCCCCACGCTCTCTCTCCTCCTCTCCCGCAGCCACGAGAACCGAATCTCCTCCCCGCAAGCCCTCGCGAATCACCTCCGTAGCAACATTCACACTCGAGGAATTCGGCGAAAGCGATTACGAAGAGTGGGAGTCGGGAGACGAGGACGTGATTCGACCGCACCAGTACGAAGACGCTGAGAGCGACCGCGCACTCTCCGTCAAGTCTGTGTCACACAACGACCTTCTCTCTGGCATGCAGAACCTCCAATGTGAGAACGACGAGGAAAGGAGGGAGGCATGGCTCGAACAATACAAAGCGGAGAAGAGGCGGAAGAGGCGGAGTTCGGGAAGCGTGCAGAAGCGGACTCTAAGTCAGAGCATAGGGAGTGATACCGATGACGAAGACTTAAAACCAGTTACTTTTGAAGGCGCCAATGAAGCAGGATCTAGTGCTAGGCGACTGAGGAGGAAGACGGGCGAGAGAACGAGTTTGATATTCGATGATCCGCCGCCGAGGATTGATGAAGAGGATGAAGGACCAGAGAGCTGTGAAGAGCTGGTTGAGGTCGATGAAGAGGATTTTGATGAAGCAGGCGGGCTTAGGAACCTGCCATATTACAAATACGTTCAAGACATGGATGTGGACTCTGGTGAGGCATGAGGGGTTTGGGCTTTGGTGTTTATGATTACGAGGAATGAAGGTATGATTTATGACTATAGATAGGACGGGCTGGGAATCTGGGAATGGGCATCGACTGCATTGCTTTGAGCTGGTGCAGATAGCATAGCGTTTTTTGGGATTTTGGGATAATTGATATTGCATAGCGATTTAGATTGTATTTGATGATACACAAGATACATACTTACTCGGTACACATACCTTGATCTGTCGTGTGATCATGCAATGTTTCTCTGCTCCTTTGCATTGATATGTATGTATGAGTCTTTCTGGTCCTAACAACTTGCTTTTGCCAACCTCAGCTGCCTTGGAACGTCCCGCTGTACTGGATACCCTTAACCCCCGATCCTGAATGAGAACTCCTTGATCTTTAAGTTTTTGGGCTGGATCGAATTTTTGACCGAGACCGGAGAGACATTTTGAGGTGCTTCCTGCATCTCGATCAGGCGCAGTCCCGCCAAAATATTTTTGAATCGAAAACTACTCACAGCAGGACGGTTCGCCGCTCCTTCCTGAAATCCGGGATTTCTTAAGCCAGCCTAGGCCTTTTGACATAGCATTCGCTCGTAGTGCGATGTTCCATTGAGTTGGGTTGCGGTCCAGCGCACTCACGGCTTTCTAGGATATAGTGAAAGATAATGGATTTCACGACTTTCCCGTGGTCTGAATTAAACACAGTTTAATGTAACTGTCCGAAGATCATACCTTCCAATCCCAAGTAAAATGTGCATATAATATCCTGGAAATATATGTAATTCGGATAAGACTCGTGAATCATAGGTTTAACCTCTTCATAGGCCTAGTCCCGAAAAGAGCAGAGTGAAGATAATTTCCCAAAATACATACCCTCTTCCAATTCCATCGAAAGAATACTAAATACACATCTGCCTCAATATCAGATATCTCAGAGGAAGAAACCACTTTCGTTGGACTCGGTCATCTTAAGAGCACATTCTTGACTGAGTCTGCTTCCCCACTAGGACGAGGCTCTATGTCAGGCTGAAAATGTCCGTGCGCTTGTTAGCGCACCCGACCCGTCGTGATTTCACGGACGACTTTCTGTCACTCCTGAACATATCTCGACTTCAAGTTCCATCTTACCGTGCTGGGGGCTCCAATTCCGTGAAATAGACCGCATAATTCCACTATTTAATATTAACTTCATCGCTCACCACACTCGCTCAAGATGAACAACGGCGGGCAGAGCGGCCAGCCGCAGGGCCAGCCCTCTGGAGCCCCGCAACAGCAAGGACAGCCAGGACAACCGCAAAAACGACCCTTGGCTCTCTTCCGACCTGAGCAGATGCGTACCCTTCCAGATCAATTCACCGCAGAGGAGAAGGCGAAGTGGGAGGCTGGGTTACGGCAACTGTGGACGGAGATTGAGAAGCCGGGTGGGGAGGGACAGGCAAAGCAAGATGCGAAGCGAAAACTATTCGAGTTCTCGAAGAACCTCACCACTAAGTTGCACAATATGCGGATTCAACAAGCCCAGCAGCAGGCTCAAGTAGCAGGAGCTCGTCCGCCTAGTTCAGGCCAGGCACCTCAGCAAACGCAGGGAGGAGAGAGCAGCGGAGCTAATGCCGGTGCCGCACAACCGCAACCGGCAGCAAGACCCCAACCTAAGGTCTCTCCTAAGTTGATGGAACATGTCAGCAACTTCCCATACGTTATTCCCTCTCAGTACGCCCAAGGTTCTCCGGAAGCTGCCAAATGGCTCCAAGATGCCAAGAATAGATACCTCAAGGCCCTACTTTCTATGGAAACCAACGCGGCACGGATAGCTGCTGTGGAATCCCATGTAAAGAAGCGAAAAGAGGAAGGGAAGTCACTTAGCCCGGAAGAGGAGAAAGATCTCAATGAGAAGAAGGAGATTGCATCGAAGCAACATGGAGAGGCGAAGACCTTTGTAGATAACTTCCGCCAGGGGCAACAGCAACAAAGAGCTGCTGCAAATGCGGCAAGTCAGCAAGCAAATGCAGCACAGCAGCAGACCGCCGGTGGGAACGCAAATAGTGGAAGTACTCAAAATGCTGGGCAAGGTCAGGCCGCCCCAGTGCGACCACAGATGAACCCTCAACAGATCCCAAATCCAGCTTTGCAAAACACTCAGACTGTCAACGCAGCCATCGAAGCTGCTCGAGCTCAACAAATGGGTGTCCCAAGACCACAAATGCAACAGCAGACTCCTGCGATGCCAGGCCAGAACGTACCTGCCTCCATGCCGGGAGCTCAAGGTCCCCAAGGAAGTCAGGCCAAGCAAGAAGGCGCACCTAGTGCAGCACCTCCTCCCATCAACACTGCCATCAGCCAAGTCCAACAACAAGCCAACTCAGCTCGATCGCAGACCAATAACTCTCCTCAATCAGCCGTCCCCAGGTCAGCTGGCATCCCCCAGTCCGCAGGCTCGCAGCAGACTCCTCAGGTCCCAACCGCGCTCTCCCACCAAGACGCGCTGAATCACGCTGCACGTAGCTATTCGAGCGGTCAATCCGGAGTCTCTAGCGTTATCGGTCACTCTCATCCAAACTTAAGCGCACCACGTGAGAGCCAAAACATCGTCACGAACAAGATGCCCATTCCCAAGCATCTTCCTGAGCGAGCAACCGCACCACCACAACCCATCTCGATGCCCCAATCTCGACCAACTTACTCAGGAGGCCCTACCAACGTTGGCAATGGAGTCCTTCAGCAACCCGTCATCGCCAAATTACCACAACTAAACATGGACGCCACAAGCAATGAAATCCTCTCCAAGAAGAAGCTTGATGAGCTGGTTCGTCAGGTCACTGGCGCTGCTGGCCTGGAGGGTCAGGGACTCGCACCTGATGTCGAAGCTGTAAGTTTAGCCCCTCTCCTCGCGTTTATTCGTTTCTTCCAGTATTTCTTGCATTTGTTTTCTGTTGGACTCTGGGTCGATCTGTTCTACGTGACAGCTTAGAGGAGCACCTGCTGCTCAGCTGTCGTCTTTTTTTTTTTTTTTGCGATCATGTCTGATAGGGGCATCATCTCTTCACTCACATCGTCTTAATACTTCGAGAACTCTTTTACTAATTGTCATCAGTCTGTCCTCGAGTGTGCCGATAACTTCGTCGACGATGTCCTCAGAACTGCCTGCAGACATGCCAAGGAGCGCGGCAGCAAGCTTCTCGAGATCCGCGATATCCAACTGACGCTTGAGCGCGTATACAACATCCGAATCCCCGGCTATTCCAGCGACGAGGTCCGTACCGTCCGCAAGATTCAGCCAGCTCCTGGTTGGATCTCTAAGATGAGTGCTGTCCAGGCTGCCAAAGTCACCGGCGGCAAGAACACCGATTAAGTCGATTCACATTAATCTCTGTGGTCATGCAACGGAAAGTATGTACATGCAATAGTTCTGCGTTGAGACCTGGCTAATACCTTCAACAGTGTTTCTTCTACATTGATTCTCTGGCGTTCACGGTATGGTCTCGAAGTCTGGCGTTGTGCTTGGCCTGGGGGAAATAAAGCATGGCATGGAGGAAGGGCGTTTATGGGGGGCAACTTCTCAGACTGTAAAACTGCACACAAGTGTTTCCCGGCATAGCATTGGGCTTCTCTATGGCCTTCACTAAATCGATTGCGTTTCTTTGATTCTCATCGTCTGCTGTCATCACGTGATACCATGTCATGATCGAGACCGGAGGCACTTCTATGCGATCCTCATCGAATTGATCTCGTGGCCATGTCACTCCCGGGTCTCGAACGCCGGGCTTGACTTGAAATTGCATCCAGCAAACATATGATACCCCATTCCGAATGATACCCTAAAATATGCTGGATTCTAACCATCTGTTGTGATTCTGCCAAATATCTATGGCTGCTTCTGCTTATGGCATCCGGTCCAGGCACGCTCTGACTCGTGTCGACACTGCACACAACCTCTTTATCGCTCGCCGTAGTAGCCTTTAAGCTTCAGTGTTGTAATCTGAGAACACAGCTCAGACTACAACATCACATCAACAACCACGATTCCACGAACGTCTTCGAATCCCGACTCACCTTCTGTCCCACTCAAGTAGAGTTGCCACACGTCCCCGTACACTGCAATACTTTCCAGCCACAACTGTTGACACGAACCAAGAAACCACGAACACTACAAGCAAGGGCGCCTCCAGGACGCTCACGAGACGATATGCCAAGCAAGACACCTCACACGAACGGCAATGAACCGGTCGAGAACGGCATCAATGGTACGAAAGACGTCGAGATGAAGGATGATGCGCCAAGTTCGTTGAAGGGTGGCAAGGGAAAGAAGGCCAAGGAAGGAGAGGAAGAGATGACTGTTGTTGTGCCACCATCAAAAGGCTCTAAGCTATCAGCTCTTCCTCCAAAGGACGTTGATGGTGATGTAGCTATGAATGGGGCCGAGGAGATGGATGCAGAGGATGGTGGTGTCGTCAAGGTTGATCCAGTAGCCAAGGCTGTAGCAGGTTCGTACATACCCAATCTTACACTCGTTTGAAGCTTCAAACAGCTAATACAGTTCTCTAGACATCAAGAGCAACTTTCCTTTACTGGAACGCGCTGTTACATTGTTCGATGCTCGATTCTCTCTCCGCGCCCTCCGTTCGATCTCCTCCATCCGCAAACGCCTGACGCCCGATATCCTAGCCCAAGTCATCACAGAAACGTACCCATCAACAAGTCCCGCGGCAAAGTCACTGTTGTTTGCTCTTGATAGAGAACATGCGTCATTTAACAAGCCAGTTTCGACTGAGATGGAGGTTGACGGTGATACCAAATCAGTCAAGGCCCCGAAGAAGGAGCAGAAGGAAATCATTCCCGAGATTGATATCTTCTTGAGCATCTTAATTCAAATTTACTATTTGGACAACAAGATGAACCAGACGGGTGCTGTCTTCTCGGCACATGCTGTTGAGCGGATACATTCTTTGAACCGACGAACTCTGGACTCGCTCTCTGCTCGCGTGTACTTCTACTATTCATTATTCTGCGAACAAATGGCTCCTCTTCCTCCGTCTCCATCATCACCCGTTGTTTCTATCCGACCAACTCTCCTGGCTGCGCTCCGAACTGCTACTCTCCGCAAGGATATCGACACACAATCAACGGTCATCGTGCTTCTGCTCCGGAACTACCTCTCTACATCGCATATCTCCCAGGCCGATCTACTAGTTGAACATGCCAAGTTTCCCGAGACTGCGTCAAATAACCAGGTTGCTCGTTATCTGTATTATTTGGGTCGCATTCGAGCCGTCCAGTTACGTTACACAGAGGCTTCGGAGTTCTTGACCTCCGCTACCCGAAAGGCACCCTCGAGTCCGACTGCAGCTGGCTTTTCGCAAAGTGCCACAAAATTACTTCTCGTTGTTCAGTTGTTGATGGGAGATATTCCGGACCGTGCTACTTTCCGCCTTGCCAGCATGGAGCGCGCCTTACAACCCTACTTGCAACTAGTTCAAGCCGTCCGAGTTGGTCTGTTGGGAGAGTTCGAGAACGCAATCAAGCAACATGGCGAGACCTTCCGACGTGATGGCACATACACCCTGATCCTCCGTCTGCGACAAAACGTCATCAAGACCGGCATTCGCATGATGTCCCTCTCATACTCCCGCATCTCCCTTCGAGATATCTGCATACGCCTGAAGTTGGAGAGCGAGGAGTCTGCGGAGTACATCGTTGCAAAGGCTATTCGGGATGGTGTCATTGAGGCTTCTTTGGACCGGGAGAGAGGGTTCATGAAGAGCAAGGAGATCGGGGATGTCTATGCTACTAGAGAGCCAACCGATGCTTTCCATGATCGTATTCGTGCTTGTCTCGCTCTTCATGATGAGAGTGTCAAGGTATGTCGAAGCTAACCAGCTATTTGACGAAGCAAAATTGACTTCTTCCCAGGCAATGCGCTTCCCCATGAACCAACACAGACTAGAGCTCAAGAACGCCCAAGAAGCACGAGAACGCGAACGGGAGATGGCCAAGGAGATTCAGGACGGTGACTTGGACGAGGACGATCTGGGCGGCGAGTTCGAGGGCATGTAAGATGAATTTTGGGGAGGCTGTATACAAGGAGCATGGAACGCGTCGTACTCTGCGATGAAGATGCAGTGTGAGTGGGGGAAGGCGATGGTTTGGTGGCACTTCATTCATGACTTGTCTTGATACATACACCAGACTACCTCCTTACTATGATCTTTTTGCACGATGGAGCGGGCTGAGCGCCTGCGAGTCGATGGCAGGAAGAGTGCTACATTAGTTTTTGCGCGCGAGGAATGTGATGGCATGGACTTCGCGCCCGCACGCTTTGCATCGATGGCTTATGCCTTGTGCCTTGGTGCACAATGGTGCGAAGAATAGTAATTGATAGATGTTTCTCCTTGGTTTGGTCTCTATAGTGCTTGTGTTGTGAAATGGGTGCTCGAACCGAAAACCACTTTAAAGCTGACCCAACTCGTCGGCTTGGCAGTCATGTGATACGGAACCTCCTGCCCCGCGCCAGTCCTTTTCGCAGGTGACAAGCGGTCTCTAAACCAAACAACCAGTTCACATGCCACGGAAGAAATCCCAGCCATGCGGGACTTGCAGGTAACTTTCATGCCAGCGAGGTTCCCACTGAATATGCTGACCAAATGCTCGCAGAGGCCGGAAAGTCAAATGTGATGAGGGTTGGCCGGCCTGCTCTCGATGCATTTCTACGGGTCGGGTCTGTGATGGTTACGGCATCTGGGGTGGAGGTGGGAACACCTATTGGAATCGTATCAATGCAGCCAGCCCCAAAAATTTAACCCGGCCTCAACTCATGGCTTGTCCGGTCTCCGTCAGTGTGCCAGATATCACCCGGAAGGAGCATGGCTATCTCGAATGGTTCTTTCGGCGAAGTGTCGTGAAACTGCCTGGTACGTTCAACTCGGGGTTCTGGGACACGGTGGTTGTCCAGGCAAGCTCAACTGAACCAGCAGTGCTTCACGCGGTGCTAGCCTTGGGGGCCGCTCACCAAAGAGACGCTTTTGGTGCCGACAGAGCAGGAAGAGAATATATCATTCTTGACGAGCAGGAACATTTCACGCTACGACAGTACAGCAAGGCCATCGGCAGTCTTCAACCTCATTTCTTGACCCAGAACAAGGAATCTCTACGCATTGCTCTAATTGCTTGCCTTGTCTTTGTGTCTTTAGAATTCCTTCGTGGGCATTACAAGACAGGCAGTATCCATCTTCAAAATGGTCTGAAGCTTATGGACCATTGTACGTCTGTCATGTGGCCTTCATACGGCTCTGTTGATCAATGTATCATGGAATCATTTGCAAAATTGGAGCTGCAGGTCCAGATGTTTGGACAAAGTACCGAGCATAGTCACAGCATTCGACAGAGCTTGAAGCTTCCAACCACCAATTTCCAAACTGTGATCCAAGCAAGGCAACATTTGGATTATTTGCTGAAAGAAATTGTTAATCTCACTCAGCTACGTCGGCACGTAGCAGCATCTCAAGAAGATCCGCCCGCCCCCGAGCTACTCACAGCACAGTCGCATATTCGAACGGAACTCCAGGCCTGGTTCAGAATACTCATGTTATCAAGAGGCCCCCTTCAAGTCAAGACGGATATGAGAGCTGCAGGCGCCTACAAATTCCTGGGTATCTACCACACGATGGCCGGTATCATGGTTGAGACTTGTCTCGAGACAAAGCAAGAATCCATTTTTGAAAACTATACTGACGACTTCGTCTCTCTACTAGTCCAGGCGATCGATATAAGAAAAGCTGTGCTTTCCACTGGCAGGACTGATATACTCCCTGATCATGGGTTCGGTTCCATCGCCGACATAGGCTGGATCCCACCACTCTACTACACAGCTCTCAAATGCCGAGTCCACCGAATTAGAGTCCACGCCATCAGGTTTCTGAGCTCGCATTTGCATAGAGAGGGGATCTGGGATTCAGGACTAGCAGCATGCGCCGCACGGGAAGTGATGGACATTGAGGAAGGTGACTTTTACAAGGACTTTCGGATTGATGACGACTTCCCACTTTCCGAGTCTCCGAAGGAGGCAGAATTGTCGCTCCCAGTACTTCCAGAGTTGTACCGAGTCAACGAAGTCGACGTGATCCTGCCTAATGAGCCCACGGAGAAGGTCAAGTTAACGTGCAGGCGTCAAGGAGTCGATGGCACCTGGGAAACAATTTCGAGAGCGTTTATTGCATGACAGATGGGCTATAAACTTAGCCATATGTGGGTGTGGTGCCCATCCTCCGTGGTTGCGTATGGCTCGCCCATGATGCGTGCGTTCAAGGTATCAAGGCGAGACATGGCACTCAGGAAGATCCCAGCTGCTTCTTTGATGGATTGGAATGAAGTCAAGTCGAGAAGCTGGGATTGGGCTGGCACTCCTGGCGAGGCGTTCTTAATTTCGTCAACCGCTGCGTTGCTTGTGTCTGCGCTGCGGGCGGCGATCCATAGCCAGGATGGGTTGTGTTTGGCGAGGTTCAAGGCTGTTTGTTTTACCAGTCCCAGGTTACCACCTGTGATAGGGATGATTTTGCCTTGTGGGGAGGGAATTTCTGGGCGTGGTGAGGTAGACGCACTTGTTACCCATAATGAGGGCCTTTGCACACGAGGGTGGAGGTGAATATTTGGGCTCATCTGAGAAGATGGATCTGAGAAATAGTGAATGTGGTCGGAACGAGCGGGCGAGGAATGAAGATTTTGGGCTACGCACTATCTACCTGCTTATATCACTCAAGTGAAAAATGATTGTACCTCACTCGGTTCCTGCCTGTGCTGGTAATTGGTTTTTTCCAGGATTGTTCGCAATACTTATAACGAATCACTTAATGAATACAGGAGTCGACCAACCAGAATATAATAGTTGATTATAGCCACTCAAGACACCAAATACTTGCGACCCTGGCGCATGCGTGATACCAAGTCTCCATGCAACCAATCACATTGTGGTGCTGTCTGGTATGTTACAAGTCAGCTTTGTGGAAGATTGTCACTGACTCTGGGTTTCTCATGTCTAGGAAAATGTTCTTGCTCAGCACTGTATTATCCCTGAGATCTGGAAACCACACAAGCGACGTCGCTTTGAGCATCAGCTTAACCTAGTTTGGTAAATTTTAGGAATCACCCTTCTAAAGTCTGGGTTTGTGAGACTGGAATAAACGCGCCCATAGGAACGCTATCCCTGGCGTACTCTCTTGTCAAAGGAATCTATTTGTGATTCAGGTACCTGCTAACTGAAAATCAAGCACATAAGTAACGACTTGCAAAGACAAAGTTGAAAGAATTGGCGCTCCAAGAGGGAGTCTGAGGGAGCCAAATGAATAAGAAGTATATGAAGCCGGAAAATGTGGTGAAGATCCACAGGTGCCAGGGATGGAAATCTTGTTCTCTGGCTGCAAAAATAATTCTGTCTCACAGGCCTATAGTGCATACGCCACACTTTTTATAACCTTCTAGTATCCTTAAAATGTGGTTAGGCATTGGTGCCTGAGGGCTTAGGTTCTTTACCTGTCAAATATTTCGGTTCCAAAACGGTATTTTTACCCCTTATTTTAGTGCCACGCAAGCACTACCCCTTTC